>CM060943.1:224834634-225054634 GCA_030765085.1 Allium cepa | reverse complement strand
ATCATATCCGGAAAACCCAAATCAGAGAGAATAATATCGATAGAATGAATCCAGAGTGTGGCCACAAAGTGGATATCAAGCAGAAGGCACTTTGCATATCTTTACTTTGAAAATATGTATCATATAGTACCTTTCAAAATCGCTTTCAAAAATCATACTTATATAAAGTCCATTATATATAAGATTTCTTTTTCAAATCAAATACTTCCCAAAATCAATAGTATATCAAATCACACTTATATAAACTTCGATTATATAAGATTTCAATTTACAAGTTGAGTACCTTTACAAATCAATAGTTTTCAAATCACTTCATACTTATACAAATCAATTTCATACTTATACAAATCCATTTATATAAGTTCGATAACTCCCAAATCAAAGTATTTAAATAAAGAAGGTTCTCAATTTCAAACCATTTCAATATCAATTCAGTTTCAAAATCATATATGATTTCGCTAGATCATTTCTTCCTAATTTCATATATTCAGTTTCAAAATTTCTTAAAACAATATATTTAGAAAATAATCCAAATTCCCAAATCAACAAAAATTTAGGTCAAACAAATTCATTTCCATTTCAAACATATATTCACTTTCAAAAAATCATAATACTTTCAAAGTTATAAATCTTTCGAAACCAAAATACTTGAAATCATTACACTTTGAAAATCATAACATTTCGAAATCATACATTTGAAATCATAAAACATTCCTTTGATTCTTTACATTTCACAAATTTATTCAATTAAACCCAAATCTAAAATTTCAAATTTTAATTCAATTCAAACCATCGGTTTCAATTCAATTTAGTTTTTCAACAAAACCATTCAAATATTGTCAAATTTCAAATAAAGATTTGATCCATAAAATAAACTATTAAATATTAAATATATTTCAAAGCTTAAATATACCACATTTCAAAACTAAATTTTATAATTTCATATATCTCAAATTTTACTTCATTATAACTTAGTTTTGAAATATTCATTTCATAAATCCATCATTTTTAAATAAACTTAAACTACAAGTAAACCAAATATCCTTTCATACAAATATAAACTTCAAATATTCATTTATCAAAATCAATTATCATTTTAAATTCACATTCTTTATCAAGTTAAAGATTACATCATTTCCAAACCATTTCAAAATTACTTAGCTTTGAAAAGTTAACCTTGATTTGGAAGTGCTAGAACTTTCAAAATAGTCGGAAAAAAAATCATATTTTCAATCCAAGAGTTGGAAATCACCAACAAATCAGTAAACCAATTCGAAAAGATAGGGTTATACCAAAAAAAACCTGAAACTTGGGGACTGAACATCGGCTTACTTTATATCATTTCAAATATATATGTATATACATATATCTTTCGAATATCAAACCATACTTCAAAATCTAAAACCAAATTGGTTTCACAAAATCACTCGCATAGAAAAGCTACTAGAGAGGCCTCTCCCCCACTCAAAAACTCGAAAATCAATGTCGATGATGCATGCATTCATCACCGAAATTATTTTCTAGCGACATAAGTGGGTTCTGGACTTTTATTTTCTTGAAACTTCTTTGAAATCTCTTCGAAATTATTGGAATTCATTCGAATACATTTGAAACATTTCTATTCGGAAAATATCTTTAAATCATATTATTATTATATATTTTCCAAAATCTTAAAACCGGTTTCAAAACACAAAAGTTCAATTCCTCGAAAATCAAATTGAAGACCCTTCAATTATAAATCATTTTGTATAAGTCAAATTATTATAAAATTTGCAAAATTTGAAATCCTTTCAAAGCTTCAAATTTTCAAAGAAAGAAAAATATATAATCCATATTGAAAACATTTCACTTTTTTATATAAAATGGGGTTATCCTTATCAAAGAAAATAATTTCGATGTATGCACAATTTCAAAGTACAACCAAACACAAATTTCCAAAGAATGATTCAAGGATGAATTTCAGAACAAAAGAGATTCGAATTTAGAGGAATCTAATCAAATAGAATTATGGTTCGAAAATAAGCTCGAACAAAGATGTGATAATTTAATTTCCCAATAGAAGATATATAAGCCTATATTAATCGCGGGCGACCTTATCCGGTCAACCGTGACTTCATGAATATATCCAATGCGGAAATCTAAGGCAAAATGACCTTCGATCGCCAGAGATAGAATCGGGACAGAGCAGGAGATAGATAGCATCGTAAACCGAGGATACAGAAATCTCCGGTGAATCAATGCCAATTGTAAAGGAGGTTCACCCCTTTACAAATCATTCAAAGATTGGCGGAATCACCGATCTTTAGAGAGGTCATTTAAATGTGGAGTTATGGAATGCTCCAAGATCAAAAGGGTAAAATAGGAAAGAAAAGGCTAGATTTAAGAACATGTGGGTAGTGTTCCAAAGTTCGAGGAATCCTAATCGATAAGAATCCTAACCAAGAGATTTCTAACAAGGTGGGTATAGAAGGAATGAAGTTTAGAAAATCTTGGTTTCAAAATAAGAAATTTTTTATACTAGTATAATCTTTGAAAATACTTTAAAAATCATTTGGAAATCATTTTATACTTCGAAAATACGTTCTCTCACAAAGAAATGATTCTGAGATTGATTTCACTCATTCTAGGGTATTTCTACCCTATCTCTAATGAGTTTTTGCTCCACAGGCTAAGGTTTGCCTAAAACCAAAGTTCCGATACCAAATGTAACAACCCGATATTTTCAGCCATTCGCATCCACACATGCCGGACTTGAATTACTAAAAATACCGCATTGTAAATAAATTTGAAGCAAATGAAATACAAGCACAGAATCACAGACTCAGATATATCGGAATAACTCGCAGCGGATATTAAAATACCACAGTAGTTCATGAAGCTACTGTAACAAACTCTCAAAACATAATACATAACATCAGTCTGAAAACATATACAATAGAAATCTCAAATACATATAAGTTTATAAATCCCAAAGCTGAAACAGAACAACTGAAACTGAAAGGGAACAGATAACTAGACAAGCAGAATTTCCAGTGATTCCTAGCTCCAGAAAAGAAATACAAAGCTAAGCTGTAAATACTCAGACTGACCCGAGCGTAAAGTAAAACACAAAACACACGAGTCAGGACGTATATACTTATACAATGTAAACCAACTCAAGTGAACTGTAGTAGTAATGTACAATAACTTAAAGGATGTGTGGGATCGCCCATCCTTTAAGGATTAGTTAAACTATAAATTAAATACATCACGTGGTTAAAATTTCAAAATAGTAATTTATACTTCGAAATCAAATATAATTTCAAAATTCAATATCATTCAGAAATCCATTGCAAATTATCAAAATATCATATCTTTTAAAACCTCATTCAGTTTTATTTAATTTAAATACCATTTCAAATCACAATTCAAAATGGTTTATATTTCAAATCAAAATACTCCATTTAAACCAATTAAATATTCCAATTAAACCAATTAAATATTCCATTTAAATCATTTAAATATTCCATTTAAATCATTTAAAACTGAAGTTATTATATTTACTAATCAAATATTCAATTCTCAAAATTTTACTATTTTCAGAATTCATTTACCCACTTCAGTTTATTAAAACAATGAAATTTCAACTTTTCGCAACATTTAGAAAATGCTACGATAAATTTACATTTGAAAACAATTCATTTTAACAAAGATAACATTTACAAAAATGCTGTAATAGGTTTTAGTTTCAAATAAAAGCTTTAGTTCAATTCTACAACCACAGCACTTACGAAGTGCTCTAATATCCCCTAGTTCATTTTTCCTTATAGTTCATTGTATCAACTACATCATTTAAAAATGCTGTAATATCCTTAACTTAAGAAATGATAGCATTTTAGAAATGCTGTTAATTAAAATTCAGGGTTTTCAATACAGTTTCATAAACAATTATATTTTAATTTAAACCATTTTTAACTTATAAAATTCATAATTTCTCACTTTAAAACAATCATTTAAGTACCCTTATATTCATGATTTTATAAAGTTGAATTTCCATTCAAAAGTCAATATTTAATAATAATTCACATATTAAATTCAAACATTAAATTTCAATTCTTTATAATTAAAATTTAACTTAACACTTAAGTTTAAATCTCCAAATATAACTTATTTTCATTTTATTTACTTACCTTCAAAAAATTTCACTTTTAAACAAAATTCATAAATTCCAATTTAAGTTGTATTTTAAAATTCAACTTAAATATTCATTCATTTCACATTTTAACTTTATTCAAAAGTCATTAATATATTATAAAATCATTTTGAATTCATTTTAATTCAAAATAACATAAATTTATCATATTTCATATTTAATTTAAATTTCATTATCACCAAATTATAATTTCCAAAATAACTTACGTTTCAGATTTTCTGACTTTACCATTAATTTATTTCACTTATAAATTTTCAAAAAATCAATAATACTTTACAAAAATCATTTTTAATTAAGTTTAAATCAAAATATTATTATATTTACATTTCTAAAATATTTTAAAAATTTTAGAAAAATATATTTTAACCACGGGTCTATATATCATTTTCTAGCCTAGGTAAAGTGAATACGGATAATATATCATTTCAACCCGTAATTTACAAAGAAAATCCGGGTTTTATCATTTCAAACCCGCAGTCCCAAGTAAAATGAAATAATTGAAAATCGTTCAGGCCTATCATTTCATCCCATAACGGTTTTCCCCTATTCTAAAGTCCGTTCGGGTATGTATCATTTTAACCCATAGTGATTCTAATCTAAAGGGAACTTGCAGTGTGATAAACTGATATAAATAACAAAATAGCATTATATAACAGTAACAGATGATATAAAAAGTAAATAAGCATGGGTGAACATCATATGATCATAACATAGCAGGTGTAACATGGTGATGCATTTTACAGATTCAAATGTGATCGATTTACTAGTCATATAAGTATAAAACTGTCTGGTGAGAATAACTCACTTGTATAAGCTGAAAACGACAACCAAAGTAGACAAAGAGATCCGCGAAGGCATGAAAGCATGACAATGATTTGAGAGTGGGAGATCCAAAGCTAATTGCCTTGTCAAATTTCAAAAAAAAACAAAGTTCAATATGGATTACAAACCAAAATATTACAAAACAATGCTAGGAATAACTACACAATTCAAAGCTAGAGCTTTTGCACTTGCATTCAACATCATATGCTTCAGCTATAGGCTGGAAAAGAACTATTATGGGATGGATTTGGATCAGGTTTAGATCAGGTTAAGGTTATATAAGGTCCGGCCAAAGCAATATAAAGGGGAAGAAGGTATGTGTGCATGCATTTACAAAAACAAGGCAACTACAAGCAACAACATGGATTTCAAGGCCTAAATGTCTTCGGCCAAGGGACTATTGGGCATGGCCTGATCTGGAAGGATCAACTACAGGTGTGGCAGGGGTCCTAGGCTCAGGTTGTGGCTAGTGGTGGATGGTCGGCCAAAGCATGATGGTGGAGTGGTGGATCAATGGAAGGCCCGGCTATGAAGTTTTAAGGTGGAGTTTCATCATTTTTTGATGGATCAACATCCTATAGGGCTTTGGCCATGGATGGTCAGTGGAGTAAAGCGGATGGTGGCTGGAATATTTGGTGGTGGAGGCAGCCAAGGGGCTGGAGGTGGCAGGGCCGAACACAAAGAGGATGAAGCAAGTGCAAAAATCACAACAAAAACAATGAAAAAGTGAAAAAGAAATAGAATTTTACCAAAATTTTTGTACAGGAAGGGGCCGAATGTTTTAGGGTTTTTTTTTCATTGTTTGTACGTGAGAAACAAATGGGAAAGTTGGCTATAGCATGGGAGTTATGGCAGCAAAAATGAAGAGGTGTTGGTTGATAATGAGAAGGTGGTGAATGTGAAAAGACTAGGAATAAAAAGAGTCACAAACCTTTCATGTTTCCATATTTTCTTTTGAAATTTTAAATACATGAAAAATATGTATAAATACAGATAAAACACAAAAATATAGTAAATAAACAAAAATAAATAAATAAATATTAATTAAATATAATTTAATTAAGAAAATAGCAAAAATTGTAAATTAGGCTTAAAAATTTGAAAATAAATGCAATAAACTTTGGAAAAATTATAACATTACTTTAAAATATTTTAAAATAAAAATATACACCTAACATGTTATATAACACATATTATGATATAATATGACAAATAAAAATATTATTTATACAAATTAAAATAAACAATATTGTTAAATAAATCAATTTACACACAACATTGTAAAAAACATAACTTTCACATATAAATCGGATTTCAACGAAACGAAAAGAAGAATTCATAAAATTAAATCTATTTTCATAATAAAATATAAAATTAAAGAATTCAAATATTTAAATTTTAAATTTAGAAGTCAAAGTTTGACCAGATTGACCAAAAATCCACTTTTCTGGAAATATTCAATTTATTCAGGTTTGAAATTATAATTCACACAAAATCAGAATATACTTTTAAAATAAAAAAATTTATTCATTTTAATAAAAAAATAAAGTTCTTAAATCAGGAATTTCAATTTAAATAATTAAAATAAACAATTAAAATAATCACTAAATACTGGGTTGTTACAAGAACCTTGACTCTGGTGGGAGATACTCATTAAGGATATGGTCAATGGTACCCTATAATGAGTTGAGTGTAATATATGAGAGCGTACTTGTTACTTTCTTATATAAAGATTTTTAAATGATTTTAAAGGTAATGATTTTATATAAGATTATATTTTGATATATAAAGCAATATTTCTTTCTAATAAATATTAAGGTAAATTGGTTGTTAAATCATTGGAATAAAATAAAATAATGAGAATTAAGTGGTAATAGAAATACAACCAAACCGAAGTTGAATGAAGATAAGTTTTAAATGGATTCATACTGAAATTAAATTCTTGAATTTGGAGAAGAGTTTTTAGAATAAGATAATAGTGAATTGGTTTCCAGTTATAATAACCTTGGTTATTATCCTAAAATAATGAATTTTTTTAAGGAAATAGCCATTAGATGAGAATAACTTGTAAATTAGAAAGGATATAAATTGAGAAGTTTTGAATTCTAAGTCTAGAAACATTTGAAATTGTTTTCGAAAAATTAAGAGATAATGATAACTAGTATTATTTAGAATATTTTGAATATAGTCTTATTTTAAAATTAGAAGTTGTTCGTAAACTTTAAAAGAATTTGTTTTGAACCAAAACCAAAGGTGGTTTAAATTTTAAAATTTGGCTTGGTGGGATAAGAAGTAAATATGTATATATGTGTGGATATACTAATGATTTGAAATAAACTCTAAAGTGTTGAGTTTTGATTTTCCTTGAGGGTCGGTAACCCAAAGTGATAAGTTTTGAACTAGTAAGTAAGAAAGAATACTGATAGAAATTTGAAATTTGAAGTGAGGATTCAAATTGGGTAAGGTTAATGAGATTGAATTGAAATTTAACTTAGGGAAAGTTAAATAAGTTTAGGACAAGCAACGTGAATTGAAAATTTTAAAATGAAATTGAGATTTAACTTGAAAAGTTAAATGGTTGATTTGTATTGAGAGTATGTGTGATCCCAAAATGAGTTGAGATCTGAAAATTGAAAACGGATGGATATTTTAAAAATAGTTGGATGATATCATCCTATTGTTGTTAATAATCTTTAAACTGTGAATTGGATTTGGTTAAATTAATGAAGAAATGAAGTGTGGTAATATATCCATTATTGAGATAAATGGGAAATTAAACTTTGATTAGAAATTAAGGATATGCAATTCCTTTGAACTTAAGATTTGAATGTTAAGAATTGAACTTGTAAATTAAAATTTGTTTTGAGCTCTTATTTGAACCTTATAAAGAGTTAAGTAAAGGTTAGTTTGAATCAACACTTAAAATATAACTCGAATTTATATAATTCGAGATGATTTAAAGTGAAATTGAATTTGAAATTAGCTCAAATTGAAATTGGTTTAAATTAATTAGAATTGGGATTGAAGATGGATAAGTTTAAAATTCAAATGGAAAATTTGAATTGGATTAATTTGAAATGAAACTGAAATTAGAAGAGATTAAATTCAAATGGAAATTGAGAATTAATTCAAACAAAAATTGAAATGATTTGAAATTGAGGTGGGTTCAATTTGAAACTAGTCCAAATTGATTTGAATAATTTGGAATTGTGATTAAAGTTGAATAGGTTTAAAATTCAAATTTGATTTGAATTTGGAAAGAAATATTAGGTTAATTCAACTTGAATTGGGATTAAATCAATTTCAATGGAAATTGAAGTTATTTAAATTGGAATTGAATCAATTTAAATGGAAGTGGAAATTTAAATTGAATTGATGAGATTGGGAATTGAAGGGTTTGACTCTGGATTATTTTCAAAATAAATTGTTCTAATGTAAACCTATTTTTCCAAGCTATTTATATATACAACCTTTCTTTTTAAACCCCAAATTATTTTATACTAATTTTATAATTATTTTTAAAACTATTTTACAACCGTTTTATAAACTAATCACTGTTTTTTCAACTGTTTTATAACTAATTACTATTTATAACTATTTTACAATCATTTAACTATTTTATAACTATTTTATCATTACTTAACATTTCACAGCTATTTTACAAACTAATAATTATTTTTCAACTATTTAAAAAAAATTCTAGCTATTTTTTAAATTTAAGCTAGACAGAGTTCAAACTGTTTATGTAATATCCCGGAATTTCAAGGAATTTAAAACATGATAATCTTTTAATTAAATCATTTAAAATGGATAAAATTGGTATTTTCAAATATAAATAACCAAAATAAAATTTATATGATGTTTTTAAATTTATATATAGATTGATTTTAAATAGAATAATTTTTAAATTGTGTTATTTTATAAATTTGATTTTAAAATATACTTATTATTTTCATATCTAATAAGTGTTGTTTAATATATATTTATATAAAATTAACTTTACAATTAGAATTTAATATTTCAAGATTTAATAATGTGTTTGTTTAAATTAATATAGAATTATTTGATTTGATTTTAAATTGAAGTTTAAATTGAATTTGGATTTAAAATTTGAAAATTGAATTGAAATTTAAAATTTAAAAAGAACTTATATCTTGAAAATAATTTTGGATATAAAAAGATTTATGAATAAAAGTTTTATTTTAAAAATAAGATTTGTTTTATATTAATTTAAAATAAAAGAATTTTATTCATATAAATTTAGAAAATATTTATTTAGTAGTAAATAAATGAAAAAGCATTTAAATTAGCATTTAAAATGGATCAAATAATTTTATATGATTTTATTAAGAATCTAATTGGTTTTTATTTTCTTTTAAAAGTTTTATTTTTATAAGATAAGAAAACGCATTTATAAATTTATAAAAGCATATAAATACTAGAAAAATTAATAATAAAGGCTTATAAATCTTTTAAAAATAATTTAAAAATAAGAATGACATGTGTTAATTTCTAAAACTCATTGATTAACATGTGTTAAGAAATTAAGAGGGTTTGTGACAAATGTGTTAAAATTAAACAAATGATAATAAGTGTCTTTCTCTTCTTAATTTTGATAAACCATAAATTTAAAAAAAACTCCCATTTCTTTCTTCATTCTTTTTCTTTCAATTCAGAAATTAATGGCCACTCTTGTATTCAATTTCTCAAAATCAACCTGAAAACCATTTTTTCAAATCCCTGTAAACTTTCCTCAAGAAAACTAACCTGTTCAACTCTACAACCCGAAAATCACTTTCTCAAAAATCAAAACCTATATCCATTTTTATCAAAACAATTTCAAAGCCTGTAATCTTCTCAACCGCAAAACAAAATCAAAAACACTTCAAGCATTTTCAAGGCCTGCAGTATTCTTTCCAAAACTGCAAGCCTGTAATCTCCTCGAAAACAAGTTTGTAGCAAATCTTCAACCCAAAATTCTCAAAACCAAACTCTGTAACCTCTTTTTATCGAGCCTGTAAAAGCATTTTAAAAAGCTTGAAACTTTCTGTTATCAAAAACCTGGAACACTTTCAAAACTGAAAGCCTGGGACCAAACAGGTTATCAAAGTTTGGAGTTATCATCACCTTGTTCCAGTTAGGCAATCAAGTATCAAGCTTTCCAGTCTTCAAGTTTCAAGTAGTACAAATTCTAGAAATAAAAACAATGATATGCAGTTTTCAAATTTTCAAAGGCTTCAGTTTCCATCCAGCTTAAAAACTCTCTTCTTTTTCTAAGGTGAGTAAACATTTTTAATTAAAAGGGTTAAGTAGCTAAATAATTGTTGTTTGAGAAATTCCTGTAATAATGTTGCTCTGCATGTGTGTATAATCTATGGGAAGTTGCTGTATTTACATGATTGTGTTCAGAGGTGCTTTGTTCTTCTCTATTCTTTGTACAGTATATTCAAATTTAGATAAAAATTCATTTTTCCCTTTCTTTGATTTCCTATAGGATTTTGTTTATAAACAATAAAGGTTTGTTTAGACTTGAATTGAATTTTAAAAATGAATTTAAGTAAAAATGCTTAAAAGTTTATCTGGGAATTATGGATGCAGTGAAAACTCTTTTAAACATACTAAAACCAAACACTTTAATTTATTAATTCAGGATTTTAACTTGAATCTACTATTAAAGATAGGATTTTTAAAACAAAAATCAGAATTTTTAATATTAAATTGAATGTGAATTTGGGAAATATCTGGAAAATGGTCATTGTTTGGTGATCGAAGGTATGCAAGCGGCCGAGTTTTCGTCTGAAGCTAGAGTGTCGATCAGGTTTCTTAGGAAAAATGGTGGTTGAGGTGATAGGGGACTGTGGCGTCAGCAGCGATCGGAATTAGTTTAAAACCCTAGTTTTTGTATAATTTGGGTTTTGGGTCGCCACGTGGGCTCTGATTGTTCAAGTGCAGTGTAACTCAGGGAGATGACAGCGTGTCGGCTCCACAAAAGAAGGCCAGCATCGCTCGACCTCTGGTGGTCGGAGCTATGTGGTCGAACACCTTACCCCTATAACGAGCATAAGTGATATATGATCTACTCTAGATGTCTGAAACATTTATGGATCTTAGCGTAGCCCTATAATAGGCATAAGTTGTAACAACCCTGTATTTCCTGATTATTTTAATTGTATATTTTAATTATTTCAATTTAATTTTTGATTTAAAAACTTTATATTTATTTATTAAATTAAATAATTTTGTAGTTTTAAATATAAATTTTGATTTTGGTATGAATTAGAATTCCAAATATAACTAAAAAGGATATTTTTCCAAAAAGTGAATTTTGGTCAACATGGTCAACTTTGACTTTTAAATTTAAAATTTGAAAGTTTAAAATTTTGAATTTTATCTTTTATTATGAAAGTAAATAAAATTTTAAGAACACTGCTTTTCGTTTCGATGAAATCTGACTTATATTGTGGAAGTTATGCCCATTTTAAATATTGTGCGTAATTTGCTGTATTTAACAAAACTGGTTATTTTAATTTATATAAATAATATTTTATTGGTGTTGTAATGTTTTAATTATGTTTTCATGTGTAAAATAACATGTTAGGTATATATTTTGGTTTTAAAACATTTTTAAAGGTATAATTGACATTTTCCAATGTCAGTTGTATTCTGTTGTAAATTTTAATTTCCAGCTTCAATTAATTTAAGGAATTTTTTATTTATCTTTATATTTTTCTTAAGATCTTATTTTATTCTCATGCCTACTTTATTTTTATTTCAAATATTTATTTTAAACCATTTTAAGTGAAGTAAGAATTTTTCTAGAACCAGTGATATTTTATTTGTAATTTTCATGTCCTGTTTCCAATTTATAAACAATTTCTTTATTCTTTTTCTATTTTCTCTAAATTTAATTATTTATTTACTTTTATAAATTATAAATAAATTATTTTATTTCAAAATTTTTCTTTATAATATTTTTAAAATGAAGTAGATATTTTTCCAAAGCCAATGATGTTTTAATTATAATTTTTGAACCTTGTTTTGAATTTTTATGCAATTTCTTTTATTCTTTTTCTATTTTCTTTAAATTTTATTATTTATTTTCATTTTATATCACTTTGTTTCGGTTTTTAAAAGCATTTGGTGAATTATATTTTGTTTTAACTGAATATAAGAAAAGGAAATATGAAGAGTTTTAAAAAGCTTTTATAACCTAAGCCTTTTCAATTACAAAAACTCTTCACTTCCCACAACTCCTCATTTACTTATTTTGGCCGTGCTTTTACTTTTTTATCCGTGAATTCCATCCTCATTTCACGCACAAAAATTTTCATCTTTATCTTCAGTCACGGCTAGCACAAAATTTTGAGTAATGGCCACTTTTATTTCTTCATTTTCTTCTCTTTCCTTATGAATTTTGCCTTGTTTTCTCCAATCTTTTGCTTGGACTCTCCCTCATATCCACGGCCACAACTCTCTGCCCTTCTTCCCTGCCATCATCACCGCCTATACTCCAGGCCATGACCATGACCGAGCCCACATGGTGACCAAACCCCTCAAAAATCCAACCTAAGCCATAAAAGCATGCTAGTTTGACCACTACTTGTTCACCACTTCACTTTCTAACACCACCACCACCTTAGGCCGCCTCCACCACCTCTGACCAGACCACCTCACACCCATCCCACCCTGACCTGACCCATGGACCTCTGGCCAAGCCCACACCTCCTATGGCCGAGCCCATTGGGTAAACAAAAACCATGTTTTGCCTTAAAACCCTTCACCTTTTCACTATGTAACTTCCCCTCCATGTTTCACCACTTTGGCCGTGCATTCACATGACCAAACCTGATGCAAACTTGTGCAAACTAGAGACAAACAACATCCCTAGGGTGTGACAAATAGTAGAGAAAGAAGGGCAAAAGACTTTGCATTCAAATCTCTTTTTAATTCAAAGTTATTCCATTTCAAGTTGCATTGAAATTTATAGTTTGTTTGATTTTCTTTTGGGTTGTAATAGAAGCTCTTTAGCATTGGATTCTATCTCCACTCAACTCCGTAGTCTTGTCATCGTGCTTTTGTTTCGGTTGTGTCATTGGTTTTGTTATGTCCAACATTTAGAGGTGAGTAAATCTCACCTGACATTCATACTTATGCAACTATGTAGATTGACAACAATTGAATGTGTAGAATATTATGATATGGTATAACTGCCTATGATTATTAATATATGATGTTAAACCTGCTTATTTACATGTCATCTCATATGTTACTATTATATGTTATTGACTGTTCATTTATATCTGTTTATCACACTGCAAGTTCCCTGTAGATTAGAAATCACTATGGGTTGAAATGATATATACCCGAACAGACTTTAGAATAGGGAAAAATCATTATGGGCTGAAATGATAGGCCTGAACGATTTTTAATTATTTACTTTGACTTGAGACTGCGTGTTTGAAATGATAGAACCCGGATTTTTCTTTTTAAACCGCGGATTGAAATGATATATATCTGTATCACTTGACCTAGGCTAGAAAACTATATACAGGCCCGTATTTATTTTATAAAGTGTTTTGGGATATTTTTAAGTATTTTAAAATATAAATTTATGAAATTTGATTTAAATAGATTTTGAAATGTTTTGAAATAAAGAAATTATGATTTTTCTATGAGTTAAAAATGTAATTAATGAATGATTAAATTGAATTTTTGAAAATATAACTTAAATCTGGAAATTTGGACTTTGGATTTTAAAATGACCTTTAAATTATAGAAATAAAATTTAAGAGGTTTAAATATAAATTTATGATAATTTGATTTAAATAGATTTTAAAGTGTTTTAAATAAAGGTTTTATGATTTTTCTATAAGTGGAAAATGTTAAATAAATAAATGGTTAAATTGGATTATTGAAATATAACTTAAGTTTAGAAATTTGGAATTTTGGTTAAAAATAATATTTAAGTTATATAATTAAAATGAAAATTTAATTATATTTGGAAATGGTAAATATGATAATTTGATTTAAAATTGAATTTAAATGATTTAATAAAGTATTATCGATTTTTTTCTATGAATTAAAATGGTTAAATAAATAAATGCTTAAAGGTAAAATTTTAAAATATAACTTGACATGGAAATGTGAAATCTGGGTTTTAATTAAAGATTTAAGTTAATTAAATAAATTGGAAATTTAGTTAAGTTTGTGAAATGGTAATTTAAAGTTTAAGTGTTAAGTTTATTTGTTGAAAAGTGAAGAAAATGAAATTATACACTTGAATTTGTTAAGTGAAATTATTGAAAAAATAGGATTTTTCTGTAAAGGTTACTTTATAAAAATCATATGTTAAAGGTACGTTAATAAACATTTTTGAATGTTAAAATATGATTTTTATAATGTTTAAATGGTTTAAATTGAAGTTTATTATTTTTGGAAATTGAATACTTAATTTGAAAGTATAATAACTCCACTTTTAAATGGTTTAAATGAGTTAATTTAATAGGAATATAAACTATTTAAAGGTGATTTGGAAGGACAATAAATGAATGTTATCTTGAATTTAGAAGGTATTTAAAGTTGAACATTTGGATTTGAACTTAACAAATGATTTGAAAATAAATTTTTGAAAGATATGATATTTTGATATTAAAATGATTTGAGAAGGGAAATTCTGAAAGATATGATATTTTGATATTAAAATGATTTGAAAATAAAGTTCTGAAAGATATGATATTTTGATATTAAAATGATTTGAAAATATAGTTTTGAAAGATATGATATTTTGATATTAAAATGATTTGAAAATGAAGTTCTCAAAGATATGATATTTTGATATTAAAATGATTTGAAAATGAAGTTCTGAAAGATATGATATTTTGATATTAAAATAATTTGAAAATGAAGTTCTGAAAGATATGATATTTTGATATTAAAATGATTTGAAAAATGAAGTTCTGAACGATATGATATTTCAATGCATTAAAATGATTTGAAAGGATGTTTTGAAAGGATATGATAATTTAATATATTGAAAAGGTTGGAAATGACTTGATATTTATTTTGATAAATATTTGAATTTGAAAGTTATGGTATGTTGGTATATTGAAATGGTTTGGAAATGATTTAATCTTTATTTTGATAAAGATTTGGATTGAAATGATATTTTATTTTGAAGTATAAAATATTATTTTAAAGCTATAACCACGGGTTATAATAACGATTGGTTGGCAAAGAGACCGGGATCGAATATGGGCATACTCTATGTCGATACCGAAAACCACTTTGACAACCTTGTACGCGGTGGAGATTCCAGAATGAAGTAAGATGGTGGCGACGTTCTTGAGGTATATTGCGTGCACCCAACTCCGGTGAATTGGTGTAAGGTTGCAGAAACAGGAGCGGTCTCGGGCCAAAAGGGGTTGCTCCTCTGGTCGGACGCATTTCTTCGATACCCATTCTATTGCTTTTGTGATTGTTTGGGCGCCCCTCCGATTTTTAGGAATGTTTTCCGAGGTGGGCGTATGTGGCTGCTGCGTTACCACCACCCGAGTGTCGTAATTGGTATATCTACTCTGGCATTGCTTTGTGTGCCGTGTCACCTACCATATCGAGCCTTTACTACGAGTTTCTATTTGTGTCGTACCTATGCAGTATCTTCTCATAGCCTCCCGATCAGGAGATATGCAGGTATGGTATAGACTACTGGCATTATTTGTGTTAAGGGGAATGTTGGGTCACTCCTTAACGCTATTTAAAGTAATTTTATTTTACTGATAGACATTATTATAAAAGCGCAATATTACTACATAGTAAATAGTTTAACGGATCCTTAGAGGATGGGCGGTCGCAAGCATCCTTTAAGTTACTTGTACTTTTACTACAGTTCACATGAGTTGGTTTACATTGTATAAGTATGTATGTCCTGACTTGAGTGTTTGTATTTTTATTTACGCTCGGGTCAGCCTGAGCGTTCACAGATTGGGATTCCACTTTCTCAAGATTTGGAATCGCTGGAGATTATCTGCTTGTCTAGTTTTATCTGCTTCACTTCCAGTTATCCTGTTGATCCCAGTGTTGTATTCATTTTGTACTTGGTTATCATCTTGAGACTTCATCTTGTACTTTATTTCTTCTATTGTATCTTATGTAACTCTGATATATTTTCATAGTAGCTTCATGAACTACTATTTCTTTTACTTCTGTTGCACTATTATTATTCTATGTCTGTGATCTGTGATTTTTATTTACTGTATATTCTGAGATTTGCCAAATTTTATTTACAACGTGGTATTTTGAGCAATTCAAGTCCGACACGTGCGGATGCGAATGGTTGAAAATATCCAGGTGTTACATTTGGTATCAGAGATTATGCTTTGAGGCAAAACTTAGAATATAAGGTAAATTATTTACAGAATCACTTTCGTTCGAGTTTAAATCTTTCCTCTTTGATTCGAATTTCCTTGAATTTTGGAACATTCCCTACAGTTCCCAAATCCATTCGTATCCCTCACTATTCATCTTCTTTTGATTCTGAAGTATCCCATAACTCCGCTTCGAATGATCTTTTTAGTGAGTCAGCGGTCTCGCCAATTTCAAAATGATTTGTAACGGGCTGAAACTCCTTTACAATTAGCATCGATTCACCAGGGATTTATATCTATCTTTGGTTTAGATGCTAATATCTTTTGTTATTCCAAAATCTATCTCTTAAGATCGAATGTAGATTTTCCCCAAAAAAATCCACATTGATCTTATTCTTTAAGTCATGGTTGACCCGGCTAAGGTTGCCCGCGATTTACTTAAGCTTACCCATCTCTCTACTCTGTTATTTAATCATCTTGTCATTTTTTCCCAATCTATTGTTCCAAACATTTTGAATTGTACTTGTAAATCTATTTTTTGTTTTATATATTGTGTTTTTTGAGTTGTTGATGTTGATTTGGGTTTTCGATCGATTCGTATGACCAACGCTATCGATAGGATTTCTAAAACACTTTGACAGAAACAAACTAACACAATATTATTTTAAATTTTTGTCAATGAAATAAATTTTGATATATAAGTAAATTTATGGAACTTAATAAATTGATTTAAATTGATTCTTTGAAATGATAATACTTGATTTATCATTTATTGTTCTACAAATGAATTTATAAATAGTTGTTTATAAATTGATCTGGGAACTAAAATGAATTTAAAACAAGAAATTTGAGAATCTAATTTCCGATGGTTTCAAACCTCGTGTTTAAGTTTTAAAGTATACTATTTAAAGTATTTTCGAATAAGAATATGTTTCCAAAGAATTTTAAAGTTTAAAAATCAGTGCTCTTCTCTTTGTCGCTGGGAAATAATTTTGGTGATGACCGCAGCATCATCGACATTCATTTTCGAGTTTCAAAGTGAAGAGACCGCTCTATAGTCTTGCTACAGCTTTTTTTTGGAAAATCAAATTGATTTGAATTTCTAAAATATGACTTGATTTATAATCTACATAGAGATATGATTTAAATTTGATTTGATAAATTATGTACATACATTTATTTATCTCTAAATGGTTTGAAGAAATCGGAAATTTATATCTTAATTTTTATTTTCAAGAATAATTTCAATTATAAAAAGAAAATCAAAATTTTGGATGAATATTCAAGCATGAAATGATTTAATTGGAAAGTTTTATTTGTATAATACAATTACATTCAAATATAACTTATCTTAATTTCAGAAGTTAACAATGTAATTGGATAATATACAATATAAAAAGATTTCATACATAAAATTTGAGTGGTTATAATAAATGTTATACACTTAAAGTTTAGTTATAAAATGGTTAACAGAGGTAAATATAGTAAAGGGTAATTAAATAACTTACAATAAAATAATGTTAAAAGAACTAAGAATAAAATAAAGCGGTTATAACAAGTGTAACTATATTTAACATAAGTGATAAATATATTATGAGGAATAAATTTAATTTTGTTAGGAATAAAGAAGAATTAAATTTATTAAGTACATTATGAGTATAATGAATGATTATTTTCCAAACCCATGGTTATAAAATTGTTAATTTAAGGCAATTGGATGATAAGATAATGAAATTTAAGACAGTTAAGATTTATTTAACTTGTGTAAAAATTTATTTTCTATTTAAGTTGAAATTTCCATGGTTTCAAACTTATTTCCTTATTTTGTTTTTCAAACTATCTTTTGGTTGTCCTTATTATCCTTATCTTGCAACAGACTGGTACATACATCTTTCTATAATCTTTCTGTTTAGAAATCTTTCTGTAATCTTTGATAATCTTTGGTAATCATTTTGAATCTGAGCACTGCTTGTCATCCACGGACCGTCGGTCAAGAGGGAAGGGTGAATCAGATTTTAGAGAATCTTCTTCGTGTTGGTGTTCTTGATTCTGGAGGATCTTGGAAAGATCATCTCCACCTTGTTAAACTTACCTATAACAACAGTTATCAGGTATAATCTCAATCTTCTTGTCACCCTGTCTTAATCTTATTTCATTTCTATCTTTCTATGCTTTCTCGTACCTCATTCCTTTTCGGGGACGAAAGTTTTTGAGTGGGGAGAGTATAACAACCCTGTATTTCCTAATTATTTTAATTGTATATTTTAATTATTTTAATTGAGTTTTTGATTTAAAAACTTTATATTTATTTATTAAATTAAATAATTTTGTTATTTTAAATATAAATTTTGATTTTGATATGAATTAGAATTCCAAACATGACTAAAAACAATATTTTTCCAAAAAGTGAATTTTGGTCAATATGGTCAACTTTGACTTTTAAATTTAAAATCTGAAAGTTTTAAAATTTTAATTTTATCTCTTATTATGAAAGTAAATCAAATTTTAAGAATAATGCTTTTCGTTTCGATGAAATCTGACTTATATTGTGGAAGTTATGCCCTTTTTAAATATTGTGTGTAATTTGTTGTATTTAACAAAACTGTTTATTTTAATTTATATAAATAATATTTTATTGGTGTTGTAATGCTTTAATTTATGTTTGCATGTGTAATATAACATGTTTTGTATATATATTTTGGTTTTAAAACATTTTTAAAGGTATAATTGACATTTTCCAATGTCAGTTGTATTTTGTTGTAAATTTTAATTTCCAGCTTCAATTAATTTAAGGAATTATTTATTTATCTTTATATTTTTATTAAGATCTTATTTTATTCTCATGCCCTCTTTATTTTGTATCTCAAAGATTTATTTTAAATCGTTTTAAGTGAAGTAAGAATTTTTCAGGAACCAATGATATTTTATTTGTAATTTTCATGTCCTATTTCCAATTTATAAACAATTTCTTTATTCTTTTTCTATTTTCTCTAAATTTAATTATTTATTTCATTTTAGAAATGATAAACAAATTATTTTATTTCAAAAAATTTCTTTATAATATTTTAAAATGAAGTAGATATTTTTTCAAAGCCAGTGATGTTTTAATTTTAATTTTTGAACCCTGTTTTGAATTTTTAAGCAATTTCTTTTATTCTTTTTCTATTTTCTTTAAATTTTATTATTTATTTTCATTTTATTTCCCATTTTTTCGATTTTTAAAATTATTCGCTGAATTATATTTTGTTTTAATTGAATATAAGAAAAGGAAATATGAAGAGTTTTAAAAAGCTTTTATAACCTAAGCCTTTTCAATTACAAAAACTCTTCACTTGCCACAACTCCTCATTTACTTCTTTTGGCCGGGCTTTTACTTTGTTTAGCCGTGAATTCAATCCTCATTTCACGCACAAAAAATTTCATCTCTATCTCCATTCACGGCTAGCACAAAATTTTGGGTAACGGCCACTTTTATTTCTTCTTTTTCTTATGAATTTTGCCTTGTTTTCTCCAATGTTTTGCTTGGCCTCTCCCTCATATCCACGGCCACCACTCTCTACACTTCTTCCCTGCCATCACCACTACCTATACTCCAGGCCATGACCATGGTCGATCCCACATGGTGACCAAACCCCTCAAAAATCCAACCTAATCCATAAAAGCATGCTAGTTTGACCACTACTTGTTCACCACTTCACTTTCTAACACCACCACCACCTTAGGCCACTTCCACCACCTCTGACCAGATCACCTCACACCCCTCCAGCCCTGACCTAACCCATGCACCTCTGGCCGGGCCCACACATCCTATGGCCGAGCCCACACCTCCTATGGCCGAGCCCATTTGGGTGAACAAAACCATGTTTTGCCTTAAAACCCTTCACCTTTTCACTATGTAACTTCCCCTCCATGTTTCATCACTTTGGCCGTGCATTCACATGACCAAACCTGAGCCAAACTTGTGCAAAGCAGAGCTAAACAACTTCCCTAGGCCGTGACAAATAGTAGATAAAGAAGGGCAAAAGACTTTGCATTCAAATCTCTTTTTAATTCAAAGTTATTCCATTTCAAGTTGCATTGAAATTTATAGTTTGTTTGATTTTGTTTTGGGTTGTAACACAAGCTCTTTAGCATTGGATTCGCTCTCCACTCAAGTCCGTAGTCTTTTCATCGTGCTTTTGATTCCATTGCGTCATTGGTTTTGTTATCTCCAGCATTTAGAGGTGAGTAAATCTCACCTGACATTCATACTTATGCAATTATGTGCATTGACGACAATTGAATGTGTCGAATATTATGATATGTTATAACTGCATGTGATTATTAATATATGATGTTAAAGCTGCTTATTTACATGTCATCTCATCTGTTACTGTTATATGTTGTTGACTGTTCATATATATCTGTTTATCACACTACAAGTTCCATGTAGATTAGAAATCACTATGGGTTGAAATGATACATACCCGAACAGACTTTAGAATAGGGAAAATCGTTATGGGCAGAAATGATAGGCCTGAACGGTTTTTAATTATTTATTTTGACTTTGGACTACGGGTTTGAAATGATAGAACCCGGGTTTTTCTTTTTAAACTGCGGATTGAAATGATATACATCCTTATCACTTGACCTAGGCTAGAAAACTATATACAGGCCCGTGGTTATTTTATAAAGTGTTTTGGGATATTTTGTAGTATTTTAAAATATAAATTTATGAAATTTGATTTAAATAGATTTTGAAATGTTTTAAAATAAAGAAATTATGATTTTTCTATGAGTTAAAAATGTAATTAATGAATGATTAAATTGAATTTTTGAAATGTACCTTAAATCTGGAAATTTGGACTTTGGCTTTTAAAATGACCTTTAAGTTATACAAATAAAATTTTAAGTGGTTTAAATGTAAACTTATGATAATTTGATTTAAATAGATTTTAAAGTGTTTTAAATAAAGGATTTATGATTTTCTATAAGTGGAAAATGTTAAATAAATAAATGGTTAAATTGGATTATTTAAATATAAATTAAGTTTAGAAATTTGGAATTTTGGTTAAAAATGATATTTAAATTATATAAATAAAATAGAAATTTAATTATATTTGGAAATGGTAAATATGATAATTTGAT
The DNA here is from genome assembly GCA_030765085.1 of Allium cepa. Taxonomy (NCBI): domain Eukaryota; kingdom Viridiplantae; phylum Streptophyta; class Magnoliopsida; order Asparagales; family Amaryllidaceae; genus Allium; species Allium cepa. Next base: position 225,033,130 of record CM060943.1, on the reverse strand, counting down.
TTAAAATTGAATTTAAATGATTTAATAAAGTATTATTGATTTTTTTCTATGAATTAAAATGGTTAAATAAATGAATGCTTAAAGGTTAAATTTTAAAATATAACTTGACTTGGAAATGTGAAATTTGGGTTTTAATTAAAGATTTAAGTTAATTAAATAAATTGGAAATTTAGTTAAATTTGTGAAATGGTAATTTAAAGTTTAAGTGTTAAGTTTATTTGTTGAAAAATGAAGAAAAGGAAATTATACACTTGAATTTGTTAAGTGAAATTATTAAAAAAAATTCGCTTTTTCTGTAAAGGTTACTTTATTAAAATCATATGTTAAAGGTATGATAATTAACATTTTAAATGTTAAAATATGATTTTTATAATGTTTAAATGGTTTAAATTGATGTTTATTATTTTTGGAAATTGAATACTTAATTTGAAAGTATAATAACTCCACTTTTAAATGGTTTAAATGAGTTAATTTAATTGAAATATAAACTATTTAAAGGTGATTTGAAAGGATAATAATTGAATGTTATCTTGAATTTAGAAGGTATTTAAAGTTGAATATTTGGATTTGAACTTCTAAAATGATTTGAAAATTAATTTTTGAAAGATATGATATTTTGATATTAAAATGATTTGAGAAGGGAAGTTCTAAAGATATGATATTTTGATATTAAAATGATTTGAAAATGAAGTTCTAAAAGATATGATATTTTGATATTAAAATGATTTGAAAATAAATTTTTGAAAGATATGATATTTTGATATTAAAATGATTTGAAAATGAAGTTCTGAAAGATATGATATTTTGATATTAAAATGTTTTTTAAAATGAAGTTCTGAAAGATATGATATTTTGATATTAAAATGATTTGAAAATGAAGTTCTGAAAGATATGATATTTTGATATTAAAATGATTTGAAAAATGAAGTTCTGAACGATATGATATTTCAATGTATTAAAATGATTTGAAAAAATGTTTTGAAAGGATATGATAATTTAATATATTGAAAAGGTTGGAAATGACTTGATAATTATTTTGATAAATACTTGAATTTGAAAGATATGGTATGTTGGTATATTGAAATGGTTTGGAAATGATTTAATCTTTATTTAGATAAAGATTTGGATTGAAATGATATTTTATTTTGAAGTATAAAATATTATTTTAAAGTTATAACCACGGGTTATAATAACAATTGGTTGGCAAAGAGACCGGGATCGGATATGGGCATACTCTCTGTCGATACCGAAAACCACTTTGACAACCATGTATGCGGTAGAGATTCCAGAATGAAGTAGGATGGTGGCAATGTTCTTGAGGTATATTTCGTGGACCCAACTCCCGTGAGTTGGCATAAGGTGGCAGAAACAGGAGCGGTCTTGGGCCAAAAGGGGTTGCTCCCCTAGTCGGACGCATTTCTACGATACCATTCTATTGCTTTTGTGATTGTTTGGACGCCCCTTCGATTTTAAGGAATGTGTTCCGAGGTGGGCGTATGTGGCTGCTACGTTACCACCACCCGAGTGTTGTAATTGGTATATCTACCCTGGCATTGCTTGTGTGCCATGTCACCTTCCATATCGAGCCTTTACTACGAGTTTCTATTTGTGTCGTACCTATGCAGTATCTTCTCGTAGTCTCCCGATCAGGAGATATGCAGGTATTGTATAGACTACTGGCATTATTTGTGTTAAGGGGAATATTGGGTCACTCCTTAACGCTATTTTAAAGTAAGTTTATTTTACTGATAGACATTATTATAATAGCGCAATATTACTACATAGTAAATAGTTTAACGGATCCTTAGAGGATGGGCGGTCCCAAGCATCCTTTAAGTTACTTGTACTTTTACTACAGTTCACTTGAGTTGGTTTGCATTGTATAAGTATGTATGTCTTGACTCGAGTGTTTGTATTTTATTTACACTTGGGTCAGCCTGAGTATTCACAGATTGGGATTCCACTTTCTGGTGATTTGGAATCGCTAGAGATTATCTGCTTGTCTAGTTTTATCTGCTTCACTTCCAGTTATCCTATTGATCCCAGTGTTGTATTCATTTTGTACTTGGTTATCATCTTGAGACTTCATTTTGTACTTTATTTATTCTGTTGTATCTTATGTAACTCTGATATATTTACATAGTATCTACATGAACTATTATTTCTTTTACTTCCGCTGCACTATTATTACTCTGTGTCCGTGATCTATGATTTTTATTTACTGTATATTCTGAGATTTGCCAAATTTTATTTACAACGTGGTATTTTGAGCAATTTAAGTCCGACATGTGCGGATGCGAATGGTTGAAAATATCCAGGTGTTACATAAGTGATATATGGTCCACTCATAGATGATCGCCACCATCTCCCTCATAACCATCATGGATTTGTAAACAAATTTGCAAAACTTCTCGACAAAATAGAATGTCTTGCGTATCCCATGTAATATGCCATCGAGACCACAAAGGAACACTAATGTCGTGAACATATGTGTGTGTGTGTTTATAAAATATAATGTCATGTAATCAAATACGTCTATCATAAGCACTGACTGATATCTCATCATTGTTTATCAATACTGGTGGCCTCTACTACAAGACCAATAATAGGCATGGACACTAATATAAGATTGGTACTATGTAGAGTCACTAATATAAGGCCGATACAATTCATCGAATAACTCGTACCCTAAGCTCCAGGCAGAAGGTATGGATTTACTCTGTTGGATTGTACATGCGCTTCGGATGTGACTGTGTGACCAATCACTATATCAATCTCATGTCTGATCGTTGTTGATTCCATAGGAATCACTTAACAATTGCATCCAGATCCCGAGCTTTATCCTGCATTCGTCCTCCCCGAGTAGCCCATAGCCTCCTTTGAAGTTGCACCAAAGCTCCGCACTAACCCAAACTCGAAAAAGGGGAAGAACCCCTTCTTAAATGGCACTTGACCTAGGTTTTAATCCCTAGGTCAGTGGTAGCCTATCTTAGGCAGTAAAGCCCGGCCAGGTTGCCTTCAAACAGCACCAACCACCGAATACGAGCCCTGTCAACTCTATTACTTTGCCCTATGAGTTGCCCAGCTTCCTTACCTGCCTTTGCAGCATTAAACCTTTTTTAGAGTCCATCGGTTGACATTTTGATAGCAATTTATTGAGTATTCGAAAACTAATTTTGACATAGAAAACCACTCTTTCATGTGTTGAGTATTACAGGGCGATTCTTTTGACCTGGCCTCCTCTAACATGCCAAAACGAACACAACCGACCTTCTCACTTCACATGATGCTCACATGTGCATAGAGTATATAGACACACCTACTTATGCATGCATATGCACATACATACATGGAAACACGCCTTCACTACATAAATCACGTTTTGGGCTTCACTGGTGCGATCGTTCAACCCGATATTCTCTCATTCAACTTAGCGCATATGATATTCGCAATGGGTACACGAAATTTCCCATACCGTATTTATACACACGTATGGTAATTCCCATGCACATATGTAACTAATCATACAAATAAACAATCATTATCTACAATCCAAATCATTCAACTATTCAACTATAGTACTTGAATTTTTGATTATTATATAAACTTCAAATACACATATATGTATACTTATTCATATATATATATACATGTGTGTATATTTAAATAAGTATTTTAGTTATTACTTAAATCAAAACTTACTTTTATTTACTAAATCTTTTCAATAAAAGTAAAACATCCTTTTATAAAATCTCATATTATTTTATAAAATATATCACTTATACTATTTTATAAAATCTCCTTCTATTTTATAAAATAGATCATATGTACTATTTTATATATTCTCCTTCTATTTTATAAAATAGATCATTTATATTATTTTACAAAATCTCATTCTATTTTATAAAGTATATCATTTATACTATTTTATATAAAGTCTCAATTTATTTTATGTAGTATATAATTTATACTATTTTATAAAATCTCATTCTTTTTTATAAAATGGATCTTTCACTTACAATATTATTTCATTACTTAAATAGTATTTATAAGTACTAGTTGAGCTTTGTTTAGCTTCTAATCACTTTAATAATAAGTGTAGAGTCCATAAACTATATTAGCTTGCTTGCTTTCTCAAAATCCTCATATATAATTTCATTACTATTATATAATTATCAAACTTTGCTTATAACACATAATTAAGCCTAAACTATCACTCACAATCCCTTAATCAACCCAAAACCAAATCCAAATCTTATTAAGTTTTCAAAACATGGTGTACAAGGTTTTTAATAGATAATATGATGATACAAACATAAGCTTAATTACACTACTAGCATTCTTTAAATCATTATACATCACTTCATAATCTTTAATAATAAAAAAATATGAAGTATGACATGTAAATTAAATAAGAGATTCATCTCACTCACCTCTGCTTCTCCTTGCTAAGCTCAAAATCACCAAACCCACTTCTAAGCTCTCTTGAAAGTTGAGATCTAGCTCCACACACCACTTCATGCTAATTCCTTGATGGGTTTTATGGAGAATGAGAAGAGAGGTATTATAGTGATTATAGTTTGAATTTAGGATTGGATGGGTTCATGGCTTGGAGATTAAGAGGGGATTAAGGAAAGATTAAGAAAACATTAGGAGAGGAAGAGAAGAAGTAACATGAAATAAGAGAATGAAATGAAAATATGAAGAGGTTAGCCACTTATAGGCTAACTTATGGGCTAAGCCCACTTTCATTTCTTTACCAAGAAATCACTATTCATCCTCAAAATTGATCGACTTCAAACATAGCCAAGTTTATACTCATTTTTTTGGCATCAGAAAAACGGTCTCAACTACGGGTGTTTCGAGACCTAATTCATCCACCTTTAAAAATCAAGTATAATGGACATTCCATAAATTAACGATCAAGTATTTAAATTGATTATTTAAAAATTTCAATCGTTACAATTGCAAGGTGTTACATGTATTATGCATTATTTCGCTAGCATCTAGTTTCTACTTGACTATGGGTTTGTTATATTTTTAGCAATCTCATGTCAAACCGAGTTGTTTCCAAGATGGATAGCTTTGGACGTGTGACTATTTCGAGATTCATTTTAAGGATGTAGCGGAGGACGCTGGTGATATACTATATATCTAACTTTACAGTCTTAACTTATAGTTATGTTATACAAGTTATTGTACTTCACGAATGTATTTGAGTTACTATGTATGGTTCTATGTAGTGATGATCAAGTCTCTCTCTCTCTCTCTCTCTCTCTCTCTCTGTGTGTATATATAATTTTGGGTTGACACAAGACAGTCGTGTAAATATGTATATTTTTGATATGTACTAATATTTCACATTTGTTTATGTATATATATTATATTTTTTTCACTTTCATTAACTTTTACTTGGGAAAGGCTTCTACACGTATGTTTTGATTTTGTCTTGGAACTCGATTAATGACTTTGTGTCAATATGAGATACATATTTTTGAGATGGTTTATTGTAATAAAAAATGTACATGTGATGCTTAAGGAAGTGTACGAAAGTTTGCTCCTATCATGTTCTTTACTCCATGTTCTCAGACGATAAACTCTCTTTGGTAGCATGTGTATTGGGATAGGGTATCCCATTTTTGGTATTAGAGTTTGTATCCCAATGTCTCAAGGTGCACAACATCAAATAGCTCATTTTGTAACACATTTCCTCTTTTAATTTGTAACGGTAATAACCGTTATAAATTTCTAACGGTTATTTCCGTTGCGGCCATTTATCACGGTTATAACTGTGACTAAATCTGGTAGTTTGGTAAATAATTCAAAGCAACATGGATAGGAATGTCATTTTGTTTATTATTGGTACCCATCCCCTTTTTCACGCTTCTAAAATAATTTCTCACACTTCCAATATCGTTTTCCAACATCGTTCTGTAAATCAAAAATTCAAATCTAGAGTTTTCACCCCCTCCGTTATCGCCACCTCCGCCTCTAGCTTCCACCTCTTCCTCGTTACAATTTTAAGATTACCCGCCTCTGCCTCGATATTCGTTCTAGGGTTATCGCCTCCTTTGCCTCCACCTCATTCTAGCACCACCGTTACCGGGTATCTTTTATTTTTTAGATCTCCTGTCAAAATTTCTTTTTTCTTTTAATTTTTGTTAATATGCTGAAATTTTCTACACTTGCTAAAATGAAATCGGGAGTTTTAACTTTTAGTTGGTGCTACCAATCAATAGATCTCCTTCATCAAGTAAATATTTACACACCTCTTCTATGTTGTTTGGTTGCAAATAATTTCGAAGAAAGTGATACTAAGAAGCCTTGCTAGGATACCTGTACAAAATGTGGTAATAAGCATAGTTATTGAACTAATAGAAGCAATTTGCAGTGTTCAACCGGTTTGATAAATAACTGAAAATTTTAAATGTAAAGGAAGAACATACAAACCATAATTGCAATCAAAACCTAAATATTCATTGAAATGTTTGCAATGTCATAACCTCTGTAGTTGTATGATCCATACTCGAAGTCGATGAAGTAGAGCTTCTCTACACATGTATATTTATGGTTATAATATGGGTATGGTCATACTAAGAACATATAAATTTACTGATAATTTACCTTGAGTATCAAATCTCATTATATTTCGAAAGAGTAAATCATTATGAGCAAACACAATAGGGGAGTTCAGGCGGTCGACTAGATCCTGTATAAATTTTTAATACAAAAGTTAAAATTTGAAGTATTTTTCTTCTCTATGCAACTCTACTGGCTCTATTTACAAGAAGATAAATACTCAATTGCTCATTCATATATCTTAATCCATATATCAAAAGATCTAACGGTTAACACTTAGCTATTTAGTAGTTCAAGAAATGCCAGTGAAGTCATGATGAAATCAATTAAAATTATACCTTAACTGCATTTACTTGTTTGTGAACTTCTTCAAATGATATTTTTTGATATATAGCTTGTTTCTTTTTGTCCTCGAAGTTTAACACAGAAGCTACAGTCAAATTCTATTAGAATATACAAGGTTACTAACACAAGCACATGTATTTTTGCATAGAAATATTAAGAATGTAGTGTAGAATTGATAAATCATTGACCTTTTTCAAAAAACTTAGTTATGCCATTCCATAACAGTGGTTCTTTAGAATCAGGTACATCCACTTGGTGAAATCTATTGAGCCGTTTTGCAATTTCAGCAGCTATAACTGGTTTGCTTATATCTGTAAGTAAATAACTAAACAAAGTGATTATCTTGGTCTAATATATAAGGCTTTTAAATCATGAATAACAATGTTTTGAATTTTAGATTCATATCAGATAGATCTTCAAGCCTGTGGTGGAGATAGATTCATGCCGGATAGATCTTCAATGGACATGGATTTTGCTCAATACCATTTAACAGAACCAAAGAAAGAGAAAGAAAAGACAACTGTTGCATCTCCTTCCGAAGAGGCTTACAGAAAACTGCTGGCGAAGGCTTGCCTTAACAATAGAACTCTAGTTATGTCTCTTCAGCACAAGTCTTTTCCTGTTTCAGCCAACGATGGTTTCCTTTTTGAGTCATCTTTTGTGTCTTCTCATCATGTAAAATCTACTAAGCCAGGGCGATACATTTCTCAAACTGCAGAAAGGACACTAGATGCACCAAACATAATGGATGACTACTATTTGAATCTTCTTGATTGGGGAAACAGTAATGTATTGTCAATTTCTCTTAGAAGCACGGTTTATCTACGAAATGCTTCAGAAGGTTCTACATCCGAACTTGCTACCATTGACGAAGATCTAGGTCCAATTACTAGTGTTAGTTGGGCTGCTGATGGCCAACATATTGCCATCGGTTTGAATAATTCGCATGTTTAGTTGTGAGACTCAACCAATAAGAGCTTGCTAAGAACTCTAAGAGGAGTACACCGATCTCGAGTATGAGCTTTGGCATGGAACAACAACATTCTAACAAAAGGAGGAATGGATTGCAAAATCATAAATAACGATGATTGAATCCGGTCCCATGCTGTACAAACATACAAAGGTCACGGACAAGAAGCGTGCGGCCTAAAATGGTCAAAGTCAGGACAAAAACTGACAAGTGGAGGCAACGACAACCTTCTGCACATATGGGACATTTCCATGCCATCATCAAATGCATCCCCAAACCAGAACCAATACTTGCACAAGTTGTAGTAGTGAAGGCCATAGCTTGATGTCCTTTTCAAAGCAACTTGTTAGCCTATGGTGGTGGTGGAAATTATAGATGTATCAAATTCTGGAACACACACTGGTGCTTGTTTGAATTCCATTGATACTGGTTCCGAAGTATGTTTTTTGTTGTGGAATACCAAGGAGCATGAACTACTCAGTTCTCATGGATTTACTGAGTATCAGTTGACTATTTGGAGATATCCCTCTATGACTAAGGTTGCTGAACTCACTGGTCATACCTCTAGATTTCTCTTCATATCTCAAAGTCCGGATGGGTGCATAGTGACTTCAGCTGTAGGACATGAGACATTGAGATTTTGGAATTATTTTGGAATGATTTTGAAATGATTTTGGAACACCTCAAGTTGCAAAACCTGTTCTTAAAAAAACAATGTTTCGAATTTTATAGTTTATTTACCTAAAGGAGCAAGTGTTCGAGCATCAACGAATGATTGAACCATGCCATTTTCAAATATGGCTAGTAGCTCGGCACCAAACCCTGTAGCTGAAATATATGGTATGGCCTATACATTCAACATTTGAATTTAGATGTGTGTCTAAGTACATTCAAACTAATGAGTTACTAAAAAGAACCACAAAATACATAAAACATATTGAAAAAATAGTTATTTGAGGAACATACCTACAACTCTCTCTGGCGATCAATCACAAAGTCTATATTAGGGCCATAAAATCTAACAATTATGTGAACTTTAGTTTCAGAGTCTTCTTTCACAGATACCTTCAGTACTGCATAAATTTTAAGATTGATCTAAGCAAACAAATATAAGAAATTACAATTCTTTTTTGGGATATTTTTTTATCAGTTTAGGCCAATTTTTAAAAGTAAAAGAGAAGGTGGGAAATTTTGGAAAACTTGTAATAACTTGACATATAAAGTAGACGAGATCAATAAAAAATTGGATCTACTTTTTGGTAGAAAAAATATGTTTCAAATGATATAAAGCAATTAAAACTGAAGAATGCTGCAATAATATTCCTAAATTTAGCAACAAGCTTACAGGATTTAGACTTATAAAGATTTGTGATACCACCAGAAACAGTCTCTTTGGCGAATTTTGAACTGTCAAGGTGCATTCATTTATGAAATAAATCCTTGCAGAGATCTCTGAAAAGTAGCGAAATAAGAAAATGATGACCAAACAGGTACATTTCTAACAATTTGTATCTGAACATGAATGAGCGGAAATTTTTACAACCTCTGCCTCCAGACCTCATAATATGTGATATTTTGCAAATTATGTAGAAATTAATGAACTTAGAATTGATTACGAAAAGAAAGTTTATAACCAATGTTCATGAGTTTGATTCTTCTAACTTGGCTAAAATAAAGAAATATATAATATCCGAGTTATAAAATAAATAAAAGACGAAGTGTATGCCAGTAAAATGTATATGGAAAGAGAAACTACTTCTACTAAAAAAACAAAAATTCACCATTTTAATCTATATTGTGAAAATATTGAGTAAAATGTCCCCTACTATTATTCTCCCACGTACTCTCCTGCTATTATTATTGAAAACTTTTGTTCATGTTTAAAGAAATTCTCTTGCATTAAAACTTTTAAGTCATGAATTTCCAAAAAAAATTTACAGACAACAAATGTAAGTATATCTTGCATATCAGTATGCCAATATATGTATAATAGTCTAATTTCTAGATTTAAATATCAAAACCGCATCATTGTAACAGAGTTTTTACTTATCATATATACCGAGTTAAGAATGATGTGATTAGAATGGCAAGTCATGAATTATAATTCAACAAAGGTTAAGGAATGGAGTTAGTAAGCAAGCATAAGGCAAAAGCCAAGGAGTTCAAGGTTCACTCGGCCCCTTTTGGGTTAGTCCCGAGTTGAGAATGTGGCACATAAATGAGCATTGCACAAAGATGGAAGGCCAAAAGTTGGCCAAGTCACCACAACCCAATGTTGAGTTGTGGTCCTATAACTTGGTACCAAGTTGAGATTATACTGCTGAGTTGGAGCATAATTTCTTAAAGGACGAATACGCATGACGTGGATAATGTGCCAAAGAGTTTACATGCGATTTTGATGGCAGGAGTTGTATACAAATAGTGGAGGAGATGCACATAAATGGAATCTTCACTTTGGCCTCTGAATTACGACGAGTTAAGAATTCCACTTCTGAATTAAACTCTATACAACTCATACCTAAGTTGAGTGATATCGATTAGTAAAATATACTTTATAGGAGCAAAGTACATTCAATAAAAAAGGATAAATTGGACGTAGGCCAGAGTATTCATCAAACCATTATAAAAAATTTGTGATCTTTCTTCTTATATTCTCTTTCTGTTTGTATCTTATATTTGATTGGGTTACAATAACAATTTTCATAACTTAATGGAACTAATAAGTGCTATAAGGCCTGCTCTCACTATTTCCACCACTACTATAATAGCATATGAAATACCAAGCTCATTTTAACCACTTAGTGTAGTGTTAACCCAAAAAATGGATCAACACTCTCGACTGAGTGTGAAAGCACTAGCCCTATTTTTACAGAGCAATAATATAGAGAATAAATGTAAAAAGGGCATAAATAGTAAAAAGACAAGAAGATTTTTATAGTGGTTCAGTTGTTAATGAAGCCTATGTCCACTTTATAACTATCTATTAACAGGGTTTCCTTTCAGCCATGGAGGAAAATCATCTCCCTCATCTTTCCTCTAATCTCTCTCAATCCTCTCTAATCAGACCACCTGAGGCATCTCACATTAGAAAGCCATCAGGGGTTGTTAATGTTGATAATGATGGTTTTACTTTGGTCCAATCTAAACAACAAAAGAGAAAAGAGGCCAAGAATTCGCAGGAGTTGCTATCAGGGTTTCATAGAGGCAGCAGGAAAGGCAGAGATGATTTGCTTTCTACAAAGAACAACCAAATCCTGCCACCAATCAAAAAACCAATAGCCATCTCACTGAATAGAGATCAAGGCCGCAAATCCTGGGCTGATATTGTTGCTGATCAGCCTCAAGAACCTGATGATGAAGAATGCAATCTAGAGCATATTGCACCGATCAAGATTAACAACAAAAAGTATGGTCTGGTAAAAGAAGAGGTATGTAAAAGGGCCACAGAATCATGGAATAACTCCATTCTTGTTTATGTAGTGGGCACCAAACCATACTATATGTTTTTTAAGTCTTATATTCAAAGAGTTTGGAAGCCGATCGGCGATTTTGAAGTTTTTACAAGAGAGAATGGATTCTTTCTTGTCAAATTCAAAGACTCTCTAGATTGCACTTCAGTATTAAAGAATGGACCATTTTTCTATAATGGCAAACTCATCATAGTGAGAAAGTGGTCTGATTCTCTGAAAATGGACAGAGATTTGTTAACATCTATGCCCATTTGGATAAGATTACCATGTGTCAATTTAAAACTTTGGGACAGAGAAGCTTTTAGTATCATGGCCAGTATTATAGGAAAACCCATTAAAATGGACGCAGCTACTACCTTAAAGACGAGATTGAATTACGCTCGCCTTCTTGTGGAAGTTTCTGCGACTGATGAACTTCCAAAGGAGATCAATTTAACTTTGTATAATGGTGAAAACATTCTACAGAAAGTGGAATATGAATGGGTTCCACCGAAGTGTAATATCTGTAAATGTTTTGGTCACACCAGAGAGCAGTGTAATCCAATACAAAAGTGGATACCCAAAACCAGTAATTCAAAAAAAGGCATTCAAGAAGATATCTCAGATGTTGTGCAAGAGCCAAATTCTTTTAAAGAGTTTATAAATCAATCAAGAAGCCAGAAGGATAATGACCGGATCAATCAAGAAGATATCATTTCCGATCAAGAAAACAATACTGTGGTGCTCACTGATCAAGAAGATCAGATCACAGCTATGGAAGTTCATCAGTATAAAGAATCCAATAATGATATTAAGGTTATGAATCAGCATGTTATGGAGGGGAATATTAATGATAAGGTCTTTAGCTCTGAAACCCCTCCTATTTCAGAGCCATGTTTAGTTACAGAGATTGATGGTACAAATATACATAAAAGCTTGCATAAAGAAAATAGCCAAATTGATAATTTTTCAGAAGTAGTGGAGTCTCCTTCGGAATTTGCTGCAGATATTGAGAACAGGGTTATCAACTCAACATTGCCTCGCAAGAAGGTATCTCCCTTGAAGCAGGCTGCAATAGAAGAGCTCACCGACTCTACATTACCTCGCACAGCTTTCGATATTTCTCTGATTAAGATTCCTGTTATAGAACATAAAGAAAATAATGAATTAGATATGATAGAAGCTGCAGACCAGTTTGACATTTCTCAGTTACACATTCCAAAACCAAAGGCTACTGGTAAAATAAAGGGAAACCAAGAGAAAAAGGCTTTTAAACAAAAATACATCTCCATTAATCCAGAATGGGATGAGATGTCAACTAGGTTAAAAGCCAAGAGTGTTGGTAATAAGAGAAGAGGTAAGAGTTCCTTTGTATCAGGTACCATCTGATTTTCTCCTATTATTTTTATTATGTCTGTGTTTGTTTGGAATGTCAGGGGTATGAATTCCCCTGCTAAGCAGTCTGATATTTTATATATGATCAATATTTACAAACCTACCATTGTTGCTCTTCTTGAAAACAAACTAAATGATGAAAGTTATGAGAGATTCTGTTTAAAGTTATCTAGTAACTGGAAATATACAAATAACAATGATTGTAACTGTAAAGGTAGAATCATTGTTATTTGGGATTCTAATATTTGGACTGACTTAAATATAACTAAAGACAAACAGTTCATAGATTGTCAATTCAAAAATATTGGTGGTTTCTTGATTCAAATTACTAGCATTTATGGCAGTAATTTTGAAATTGAAAGAAATGACTTATGGCATAAATTGACTGCTATGAGCTCAAAATATAAGTTCCCTTGGATTGTTTTGGGAGATTTTAATACTGTGTTTCATGTTTCTGAGAAATTTGGTGGTAAAAAAATTCCTCACAGTAAATTTGATAAAGTTAATAATTTTCTTTTAAACACTGGTCTTATGGAACCTAATACTAGTGGTAATAAGTTTACTTGGAAATCTGGTTTGGCTAAAAACATTCATTGTAAATTGGACAGAATTTTAATCAACAAGGAATTTTCAAATAATTTTTCTGATTTTATATGTTCAACTCTTGAGCAAAATTCTAGTGATCATACCCCTCTTATGATAAACTTTTCCAACAATGTTAATTTAAATAAGAAAGCTGCCCCTTTTAGATTTAAAAATAGTTGGGTGCTGGAAGAGAATTTTAATAATTTGATGGAAAATAGTTTAAACTTTTCATGTAGTGGCACTAAACAATTTCAGTTTTGTATGCTTTTGAAAAATATTAAATCTAATATCAAAATTTGGAATAAAAATAATAGTGATAATAATAATAGTCTGAATTTTTTTAGAAAGGAGGGTAAAATTCTTCAGAGCCAAGTGGATAATGATCCAGGCAATCTGAATATTGTCAGCAGTTTTTTTAATAATCAGATAAATCTTTCTAATGAAATTTATAAAAATACAGTAAATGCCAAACAAAAGGCCAAGGTAGATTGGTTAACTTTTGGGGATAATTGTACAAAATTCTTTTATGCCAAAATGAGCAACAGAAAGCATATTAACCATATTGGCAATATCATAGATCCGTCTGGTAATATTTCAAATGATTTTTCCAAAATTGCTAATGAAGCTATTGAGTATTTTGAAAACCTTTACTTTAATGAGTCTGGTGCTATAGATTTTCCTCATATTATTAGTAAAAATATTTTGAAAGATAATGCTTCAGATATTCTACTTGCTCTTGTTTCTATAGAGGAAATAAAACATATTATTTTCAAAGCAGGTGATAACAAAAGTCCAGGTCCAGATGGTTTTAATGCAAAGTTCTATAAAAATCAATGGGTTAATGTTAAAAATCAAATTTATGAAGTCATCAATGAATTTATGGATAAAGGTAAATTACTTAAGAGCATAAATCACACTTTTATTACTCTTGTTCCTAAAAAGAAAAATCCATCTAATATTGGTGACTATAGACCAATTTCTTGCTGCAACTTCATATACAAAATCATTTCTACTATATTAAGCAACAGAATTAAACATTTTTTGCCTTTCATCATCTCTGAAAATCAGAGTGCTTTTGTTCCTGGTAGGCTAATATCTGAAAATTCTATGTTAGCCCACGAGATGGTTAGGAATTTTAATACAAAAAAAGGTGACAATGTGTGTTTAAAGATTGATCTTCAGAAAGCTTATGATAAAGTTAATAGGCAATTTATTTTTCATATCATGAAGTGCATGGGTTTTCCTAGCAAATTCTGTGATCTAATTATGGAATGTATTGACACTCCTACCTTTTCTATTCTTATACAAGGTAAACCAGTAGGTTTTATTAATAGCAATAGGGGTATTAGACAAGGTGACCCCCTGTCTCCCTACTTATTCACTATGGTGATGGAATACTTTTCTATTTTAATTGAAATAGAAACTATTAAAGGGAATATTAATCCCATAAATAGGGTCCAACCTTGTATTAATCACCTTATTTATGCTGATGATTTAATGGTTTTTATTAAGGCCAATAGGAAAAATGCTATTTCCATTAAAGGTATTTTTGATAAACTGAATAAATATGTTGGTCTGCAAATAAACACAGATAAAAGTAAAGCATATTTCAGTAAATTCAGCAGCTACAAAAATGATTTTCTTGGAGTTCTTAATATTTCTGAAGGTAATCTCCCTATTAAATATCTGGGTTTACCTTTATCTGTAAATCAATTAAAGGATTCTGACTGTGCTATCTTATTGGATAAAATTCAAGATAGAATGGAAACTTGGTCTAGTAAACTCTTATCTATTGCAGGAAGAGTTGAACTTATCAAAACTGTTGTTTATGCTATTATTCTATACTGGTTACAAACTTTTCATATCCCAGCTGCTTCTATTAAAAAACTAGAGGGCAGATGTGCAAATTTTTTGTGGAGAGGTAAATACCACAAAATTAGTTGGGATACAGTTTGTAAACCTAAGGATGAAGGTGGGTTTGGCATTAGAAACATGAAAGATCTTAGTCTTACTTGTCATTTAAAATTGCTTTGGAGATTTTTGAGTGCAGATTCTCTATGGGCAAATTGGATGAAGGCTAAATATCTCAGAAAAGTTACTCTCAGTTTATATGGAGTCATATTAAAGCTATCCTGGATATTCATACCAACACTATTTTAGAGCTTAAGCATATTATTCAGCTGGTGAACAATAAGTTCAAAAGGAAATCTTACGAAAGAGACCAAACTCACATTTATATCACTACTGCAGTTTATCACATATGGAGAGAAAGAAATTCTCGTGTTCAAAACAAAGCTAGCAGCAATAAAGAGCAATTATGGTTCAGAATTGAAACTGACTGTCAGATTTTTCTTAGTAAAGCTAAGAAAATTAGGAAAGATCAAACCAATTTCGCTATTTTAGCTGATGGATGGAGTTTCGAAGCTGGCAGTAAGCATCTGGAACAAATTCTTTCTCATCCAAAGCATCTTAGGACGGCCAATTTGTTATCTGATGAGTTTTCTCCATCTAGTGCCGACAACAGAGTCAACTCTGTCTCCAACCATGAAAAGATTTCTAACAGAGCACAAAAGAACACCAATCAAGCGCGCAATGCTTCTCAGAAGTATAAATCAACAGATCTGAGTCGCTATGACAACAATCTGTTGATTTCAACAGAAAGCATCCTCATCAGAACTGTAATTTTACTAACGAAGAGATTATTGGTATGAGAGGTAAGTTTAACAAATGCCTCTCATACTGGGAGAGAGGCGAAAGCAGTGGTGTTAAGTTTGGTGGTGGAGATAGCAATGAAGAGAAGAATGGAGGAGGCGATAGTTAAATATCAGTCGCCATTTTTTTTCTTTTGTTTGCTTTTGCTGGTTTGAGATATGAGAATGTCGGATAGGGTTTGTTTTTGTTTATGTTTTGGTATCGGGTATTTTTGAGTTTTACCCTATACCTGTTTTGTTGGGCTGGGCCCTCTTTTACCATCTTTCAAAAATAAACTATCTATTAACTGACTACTATGACAAGTTGAATCAGATTACAATATGATTGAATCTTCTAAGTTAGATCAAGTCACAAGTACAAGAGTTCACTGTAGAATCACAGCGAACCCCTATATGACTATTGTATGGGAGGAGAAGAGTGAAGAATAATCTCCTTAGAGTACCAGCAGCCAGTCCAGAAGATCCTGTTTATGTTGCACGTAGGATTGTATTTATAGGGGTTGGAGAGCTATTGGGCTAGGCCTGCTTTGCTAGAAGCATGCACATGATGCCATAAAGGATTTCAGAGAGTTTGAAGATGACCTGAGCCAACCTAATGAATTTCTAGTGATCCATAAGTGATGGATCCCTAGCAATCCATAGGTTATGGATCACCACTTATCCAATTACTTGGAGTATTTTTACTTCATCCTTTTCGAAAATTTTATAGCAATCCAAAATGATCCTATGGATCACCAGCGATCCATAGGGCATGGATCGCTAAAGATCCATATACTTAGGCTATTTTTGAGTGATCTCCATTTGGTTGTCTTCCTACCTTCTATTTGAGTGCCTTATCCAAATATCAAGTCATTTGGAATTTTTTTGATCATTCGTCTTCAAGGGTTATCTTCTCCAAAAGAATCATCCATAAATCTCTCAAAACTTAACAAAATCAGACGAATGCAGGTGCTCTGCCTAAGGTATGGGAGACCTACCTTAAAATTTTAAGGTGGTAGGGCCCACTCTACATGGGTCGCTAGCAATCCATCTAGGTAGGTCGCTAGCAATACATCAGATCAACTCCAAATGACCTCATTTATTCTACAGGCCTTCTATTATGTCTTCTTAGTGTTCTCCCTAAATTTTAAGTCAATCCGACTTCGTGTGAGTTCTGTATATCCATTTTAAGTTAGCTTCTTTTGGTCAAACAGCTTGAATCATATGAGTCTTCACTTCTCAAGCTAGATTGTTTTGGCATTTTATGAAACTTAGTAAGTATTATTAGAAGAGGAAGTAGATCATTATGCAAGAGGTTAGGATGACATACAATGCATCCTCATGGATCTCTAGCGATCCATCTCCTTAGCTTATTCTTGGTTGAATTTCCTTCAGTGTTATTGGTTTGTTCCTTTGGATGCCTTGTTCAAGTTTCAAGTCATTCTGGCATAGTCTGGGTGTTCTAAATCCTATTGAATTTTGCTACGCCAAAAGTTCAGTTAACATTTTACCCCTGGAGTATGCTTTCATTGGAAACAAAGTGTGCTCTAGAACAGGGCAAGTTTCAGATTACTACTCTACGAATTTTGTGAATAATCAGAGTCCATCTCAAGATGTTGTTTTCAATTGACTTACTTCTGATAGCCGTTCGTTTTTCGATTTGGATCTCAATTTCAATTCCTATTATTGATGATGGTACATTTGCTCTGTAGTTTACACAAAGGTTTAGGTCGATAAGTAGGTGCATGACATAGGTTTGGAATCGACCTATATAGTTTTAACTTGACCAGTGGTGAAGCTAAGTTTTGTCTTAAACAATTGTATGTCGTTCTAGAGTGAAGTCTTGCTCTTTGTCTTTAACGGTTTCTTTTCAAGGACTAGGTTATGTTCCTATTGCCATTTTGAATTCTAATTCGATGACTTATTTCAAAATTTGATATAGTTGATGATTCAATCGTATCGCTCTTCCTGATTTTGTACTTCAGTGATCTTGAAAAGAAAAGCTTTCCACGTCGCTTCGAACAGCGACTCCATCACCGATCATTGACCGATAATGGGTAAGTGTGGAAATGATAATTTCAAAGGATGATATGTATTGTTTTTCAAATCTAAGCAAGCTATCTATACTAGATTGTTCATTCGCACTATTTGGGATACTGGGCTTCTCTCATGTAGATAACATACTACATCCACCCCGGTCAACGCTCGGAACCCAACTGGTCAACATTCGTCGACTTCTTTTAGATTTCGAGCGTTCATTATACGAGGATATTATTTAAAGTAAAACATACCTAATAGGGTTAAATGCCAATTTATATTATTTAAAATGACTTTCAGGTCATCTAATCTTTAGTTTGGTGGAGGGACTTTCACTACTCTAGAAGCTAGGTCCTTCGCAACTTAGGCTTTGCTTATTATTCCAATCATATTGTGATGATTGATTATAGTTAAATTACAAGGCATGGCTACTCTTGTAGAGTTGTATTTGAAGCTCGATCAGGCACAACTTCAGTGTTCGAAAACTAGTGCATGAGTTATTTGATCGCGAATATCATTTCTTTATGGTTTTCGGAGTGTAATCTGCACACTAGCTTCTATCTCTAAGGACTATTAGCTTAATTCCTTGGTTTTGAGAATTTCTTTTTCTAGAACTATGAGGCAGCTTGGTCTAGCCTATTTCATGATTGTTCTTGTTTATATTTATTCGATGTCATGTTCATCTGAGTTTGTTCGACACCTTAGTCCGTAGGGTTGTTTACTTTGACTATAAACTAATATGATTTGGGAGACTAGGTCTCCTAAGCAATAAGTTCAGTTGCCCCAGTTTAATTGATATGATAGCTCCTATCTTCGGTAACTTAGGACTTAGTGGCTTGGTCCCAAGATCTGAGTTTTGTAATGATGTTGGTATGCATTGGAAAGATGCATTTCTGGCATCTTTTGCTAAAGTAAATCCTTCTGAGTCTGGCATTGAGATCCTAATCATGTGTTGGTTTCTATCTTTGAAAACTCATGTACAGATGACTCAAACCTATGGATTTTTCCTTGATGTTGTGGATCTTCAGATAATGTAAGATTCCAGAAGGTAGGACTAAAGAGTTGATTAAGCTTTTGCTTTTGTTTTTGAAAGCCAATGTATTGATAGTTTCATTTTATAGGTCTCTTCTTAGCATCACCAATCTTCAAGCGATGGCATATTCCACCAAGAAAGGACCAAATGATCTAGTCGGATCGTGAGTGGGTCATCAATCCTTCTTGTTTTCTGAGCAACAGTTAATTTCTGAATGTCTAATCCTTTATTTCAGTTGCTAGAAATTTTTTGATAGAAATGTCAATTTGGCAGCACGAAACTGTTATCTAACCAACTCTGCGATTTGGATAGAGGATTTGTGTGCCTATCCCTATTTATGGGGCTAGCTATTTTGAACGCTCGTATTTAGATGCTTGCGAGAGATGGAAATGTGTGAGCAAATGCCCCCAGTTTGGATCTCAATCTCATTCTAGAATTGAGAAAGTTCGGGGATTTTTTTTTCAACCTTCCATGATTGTTCCTACTTTTCCTTGGCCATGCATGCTTTTCTTGGCTGTTGACGTCGTCATGGAAGTTTTGTTCATATGTCAACTCCTGTCTTTGTGAATTGATAACTTAGCTTCTTGGTTCTAAGTAACATTTCCTTGAGGCTGCCTACTTTTTGGTTGTATCTAAATTCTTTCTAGGTTGAATTTTGGAAATTCAATTATCCACCAGCTTTCGTAGTTACAAATTATCACATGAGCATTTCAACCCTGGGATTTCCTTTCTGTGCAGCTCTATTCTGGTGCAGTGGTAGATTCCTGCGATGTGAGGTTGAACCATCTGATTGACCTATGAAATGTTATGTCTTCTTGTCATTGCCTATCTTCGGGCAACGGTAGTTTTCTGGAAACAAGGGTAGAACTGAGTCAAGAATCAACTTATACTCCGAAAGTTAGTGCATTAATAGTTCACTATGGTGAGTGTTTCTCACTAACCCTGTAGATTAAAGTTTTCCTAGCATTACCGGGTCAACACCGGGTACTTAGTGAATAACAAATTTCTCGGTATTGTCGAGGCAACATCGATACTTAGGAATAGAAAGTTTCGCCGCATTGCCGGGGCAACATTGACACTTAGGAAATAGAAAGTTACCAAACGTTGCTGGGGCAACACTGGTACTTATAAAGTGAGAAAAGGCCTCGGCATTGCATGGCAACACTAGCACTCAGGAGGTTGGGATTAGTTTTTTCCATCGACCCGGCGGCGCTTTTAATCCAGTTGGGTACTTGTTTCGGTCTTTAGAAACTAGCATTTCGATTATTGGATCGTAGAAGTCTTTTCTAAGTGCTGTCTATCTTCAGGCAGTGTTAAAGTCATGTTGGTAAGGATCGAATTATTCATCTAACCCGGTAGAGTTGAGTAGATTCCTTCTAAACCTAATGTGGTTGTTTTCTTAACGTCTTAACTTCGGCATACACCATTTTTTAAAAGGATGAGAGTCCAGGCGTCTCCATTACTTTGCTTTGTTCATAACCATCAATTGCTTCCTTTGGTGGTACAGATCATTGTTTAACCAATTCCATGGTTGTTCTTGTATAGGATTAAATTTCCCTTGGTCAATTTTTGTTACAAACCGACTTCCATTTGCCGAACCCATCATTCCCAAACGCTAAATTTTGAACACTTAAGGAAGATTAGACGCTGTGGGGCAAGTTGTTGCATTGCCCCCACTACGCTTGCACTTTTCCCATCGTAATCATGGATCGAAAGAGTTTGGCAATGTTTATCTTGAGTCTATGACAATTAACTTCACTTGTTACATGCCACACGTGCTCCGCTCGGGCATTGACATTGTTGCGGTTACCTGCCTTATTCGTTGGTTCCAATCTTCGGGAAACAATGGTTTAGCTTCTCGATTTCAAGCGTCCTCTCCTTGTCATTGTCTGCCTTTGGATAACGGCTGGTTTTCTGCAAGTGGGGGTTTGAGACCTCAGTTAAGCACCTGCTTCTGTCTTTGGACACTGGTGTGTTGATGATTTGATTTTGGAAATGCCTTCCGTCGTTGTCTATCTCTGGACGATGGTAAGTTCTTCTTTTATTGCAAGTTGATGCAATTTTTTTATCCTAACCAAGTGTTAATGTGTTATGTGCCCCTCAGTCCACAAGGCTGATTATTTTGAATAATTAATGTGTGACTTGATGTTCTGGGAGGCTCCCTGGATGCCTCCATTTAAAAGTGTGTCACAGCTCCTATCTTTGGAACCCGTGACTTGGATGGCTTGAATTTAAACATTTTGTACATTATCTTTGGTCAAAGATCAAAATTCATTGCCGACCTCTTGGTTTGTGAACTTTGCGGCACTATCGAAGCAATGTCGGTTCTTTTAGCTAGGGAGAGTTGATCCCTGTTTATCCTACAATAGACAAGTTTCTCGGTGTTGTCGTGGTAACATCAATACTTAAAAAAATTTAACGGTTTATTGATGATGCTAGAGCAACATTAAGCAGTGTTTGCGTGGCTTACAAGATGTGTGGCTTATGAAATTGCACGGCTTACGAAATGCGCAACTTTTAAGAGTGCATGACTTATGAAATGCGTAGTTTTTAACAGTGCACGACTTACGAAATGCACGGTTTTGAGAGTGTGTGGCTTATGAAATGCATGGCTTATTGGATCGATACGACCCGTTGATCTGGAATGGTTTGGAATTTCTTGACGTTGCCAATCTTCAGGTAATGTGAGGAGTTTATACTTCGAGAGTGTGGTTACACGGTGCAAGAGATAATGCACGTGAAGTGCATAGCTTACGGGATGTGCATTATGGTTTGATCCTTCCTGATGCTGGAGGAGCGATACTAGTTCTTAGAAGGCAAGGGTTGAGTTTTCCTATCAATCCAACGATTTAACTTTGCTGAAATGCAATTTCGTCAGTTCTAAGAGGTAATTGGTTTTTGGATCGGATAACCGTGGCTTGGACCATCCTTTCGTGATTTTAGAAGATATGTACGGCCAAACAAATAAGATTGCCATGGTGGAGAGATCTACAGCCGACCACATGGAGATGGTTATGAAGAAAGAGCTTATGGGAGTTCGGGGCAAGACTCTCGGTTTTTTATCCAAACTGCCTTTAGAGAATTGGTCTTCAACTGGCATACAGTCTAAGAGGAAAAGGATCCGGTTACCAAGGGTGGTAAAGGAGGAGTTGGGAAGAAGTAAGCAAGTATTAAGTTCTATTTCGTTTGTTGCGCTAACTAGGTCATTAAGTCCGTAGTTCTCAAAATGCATGAATTTTTGGTCGAGCATAACAGAACTATGGTATGATTAGTCTCGGCCTTTCTTGTGGCTATTCAAGTGTGTGTGGTCTCTCACATGCCATCGGGCTTTTGATGCACTTGAACGGTAACTAAGGTCTCTCCATAACTCGTCTGGTTTCCCCCCGGTCCAGTGAGTGTGGTTCTCTTAAGTTCTAAGTCGTAGCTTGATTCGAGCCAGCCTCTGATTAACCATAAGGTCTGTTCAATTTTGGCTTAATTCCTTTGAGCAACTTTGAAGCTCTGGAGTTTAGTACTGTTTGTTTCATTGGTCATTGGAAGTGATTCCATTAATTATGTGAGTGAATGATATGATTGTCAATTTGTGGCCCTGGAGCATGAATTCGTTGACTTTAGGGGACTTTGGATCGGATGACTACTGATCTTTCAATTCAACTTCGTGGATATCAATCGTACATAAAGTTCGCTAATCTAACGGTTCGCCTTCACGATGCTTTAGTTCATGAAGGGTCTTCTTATTTACGAAGGGTTTTTTTTATTCAGATGACCGCTGATCTACCGATTTACTTTCACGATGCTTTAGCTCGTGAATGACCTTTATGTTTACAAAAGATTTTTTGGATCAGATGACCACTGATCTACTGGCTCTCCTTTATGGTTCTTTAGTTCATAAAAGACCTTCACGTTCGTGAAGATTTTTTTGGATCAGATGACTGCCGATCCATGGATTAGCCTTCACGATGATTTAGTTTGTGAAAGACCTTCACAACGCTTTAGTTCGTGAAGGAATTTTTATTTTGGATGACCGGCGACAAAACAGCCTTGGAATGATAATTTATCGATTCCGAGAGGAATTTTGGTTGGATGTCCAACAACGAGACAGCCTTGGAGCAATAATTCATCGATTCCAAGAAGTGTTTTGGGTCAAGTGTTCGATGGTCTGGCGGTCTTAAAGCGATGATTTATCGACTTCAAGAGAAATTTTGGTTGGATTTTCGACGACCAGATGGCCTTGGAATGATAATTCATCGAATTCGAGAAGAGTTCTAGGTCGTGTGTTTGATGGCCTAGTGGTCTTAAAGCGATGATTCAACGACTTCAAGAGGAATTTTTGAAATTCAGCTCATAGGAGCATAGTTTTATCGGTTCTTGGAGACTAAGAGGTTGGATCTATTTGTTTGATGATCCTTTGGAAAAGACTTCTTGACGCTAACAAAGCAACGCTGGTTCTGAAAAGGGGGATCAACATGACTCGTGAGGGCATAGAAGCATTTCTTTCGCCGTGCTATCTGCAATGCCTCCAGTGTCCTGGTATGGCTCATTTGGAAAAGGAAAGTAGACAAGGATGGATCAGATGTCATCACTTTAGGTTGCTGCCTCATTCCTTAGTTGCTAGCTAGCTAGAATGTTATTGGATAGTCATCCTTTCGTTTGATTTCATCAATTAGTTGGGGTGCTTTTCTACTGGGTCTTAGTAGCCTTGCTTGGGCGGAAGGTCCATGAGGTCCTATAGCTCCTTCAGCGTTTGGTATGTTCTTTCGCAAATTACCAAGTTTGCCTTCTTCCAATTGCACTACTTCTAGTCTTTAGAACCAGTTTTCCTTCCTATATAATTCTTCCAAGGTAGTAGGTTGTTTCATCCTTTGATGATTCCTGAAGGTCTTGCAGTAGACTACATCCATCGCCCTCGTATCTCCCATATGATAGTCATACCTGTAAAAATGCAATTTTGAATCAACTGTACAGTTGTACAAAAGGTATAGTTCGCATGATAAACTTAATTGGACATTCTGCATGTTGAACGGCTTTGGTGAATGAGTTTCGATTGGCGCAGATGCTCTAATCATTGTCAGATCGGTCCATTCTCAAGTTACGGCTGTTTATAATGCTTGAGAATGATATGTACATGATTGTCCTATGCTTGAATGATTGGAAATGCCGATTGAATGACAAACTACTTATGATGGGGTCATGGATCGATGATGATCCCCAAAAAATTTCAAACTAGGTGAGATTGGTATGGGGTGGTAAAGAAGGCCTCATAAGGCTGCATTCAAAATTGCATGGCATTTGGAATTCACATGTTCGAGTTATGGGCAAAAGAAGATGGATTGACAATGATGGATCGATGGTATTTTACTTGGAGTCCAACCCGAGAAAATTTTCCCTTTACTTGGAGTCAACACATGGTTTGCTTGAAGTCATAGACTTTGAAGTGCTGGGTTGGTGACAAACCTTGCTTGGAGCCATTTGCATGTTCGTTTTGCTTGGTTTTACCCGAGTTTGATTTCGAGCTAGAATTTCCTCGGTTTACTTCAAGTCAAATGGATTATTACTCGAGTTAGACTTCGAGTCAGGACTTCCAGAATCTGTTTCGAGTCAAATAGGTGATTACCCGAGTTCGACTTCGAGTCAACCCTGAAGTGAGTTTTTCAACTATCATTTTGATGATTTTTGATGATGAATATTCGTGATTCAACGATGGGAGCTCCATGATGGGATTAGAAGCTGGTCAGTTGGGAGTGGTCATAATATACCACGGGAGCAAAAGTTGTGACCTTTGTCGAAAGGTTTTACGAATGTCGATTCAAGCAAGCTTCCGTTGTGGCCAAAGGATTTAGGTTGTAGGATTGAGGTCTCCGAAGGGTTATAAAGGTTGTCTAGAAGGAATATTATTATCTTTGTTGACAAGAGCCTTTCGGAAAAACTGCACCTGAAATTGGAATTAAACCAGCAAAAATTAAGGCAAATTGTAAAGTAAATTCACGAGACTTAAGATTTCAAAGAAAAGTCTTCACTTTTATTAAATTAACCAAATCAGTACTCAATTATGGTTACAGAGCTTTGATTTTAGAAGTTAAAAGATTAGAATGAGGAAAAATCCACCCCCCCCAAAACAGGACTCCTTGGGTCTTATTTATAGACGTCGGCAGCCATGCTTCCGTCCCTTTGCATTCGGCTAGATTGAAGGGTTCCCTTCTTATATACAATTGCTTGCCTTTCGGCTTCAATGAAAGGTTTTCCTTTCACATGTCATCGTGGATCTTTGAACGCTGCCCATGGGTTTTTCTTTTATTTGTTTTTAGGAACCTTTTGCCCTTGTCGAAAGATTTGTCATCTATACAGCATGTGAACCCTTTGGAGTTGCCAGAGGGTTCCTGGCTATTGTGGACCCTTCGACTTGGTCGAAAGGTTGTTTTATACTTGGATGTTGCCAAGAGCCGAGCTTTCGTTGAATGTTTTTGGAAGGTTGCCTTACCTTCTCTGCTGACTTACTAATGTTGCTTTCATCATAGACCCTCCGACACCATCGAAAGGTATTCAATAGGCGTTCCAACCAGCCTGAAAGGCTTATTATGCTTTCAGAAAGGTTTTTATAGGGTTGCATTCCCCTTTCTTGGCTTCTTTTCCTTCTTTGGAGGGTAAGAGCTTCTTAGATATTATGGAACAATATCCTCCATCTTCTCCGAAAGGTCTTGAGCCACTTCATATTGTTGACTACATTCTTTCAACTTCTTTGGAAGGTCTGATCTGGATTCCTTTTCTTTTAACCTTTGTTTGAGATCTTCCGACTTAAGAGGAAGGTGACTTTTTGAATAAAAACCGCATCCCTTCGACTCTTTCGGCAGTTTGGTCTGAACTTCTCTTTCATAGTCTTTGTTGAAGGGCCTTTCATCCTAGTCGAAAGGTAGATTCTTGGAGCATCATCTAGGCTATGGACTTTGAAAGATAGCCTTGGACTTTGCTGGAAGCTCCTTGTCGGAAGGTATGATTATCCAAAATATCTTAGTGCTTCTGATCTTTCCTCATGCTCTCGTGACCTTCTTTCGTACCTTCGTTCTTCTGATTATTTTATGGTTAACATTTAGCCCCCTCCCTCTTGTATGAAAGAAGCTTTTGTTCTTTAGGACAAAACTCCAATGGATTCCCTTCTTTATTCCTATAAAATAGATAATTAATCCTAGTAAATTATAACTTTATTATGGGTCCTTAGTGAGAAAAATTAAATTTATGAAGCTAATATTTAAGATGTCATTAAGGCAATATTTTTCAGATAAATTGTTATGCAATGACCATAATTAAACTTCTTTAATATTACGAAATAATATCACCTAATTTGCAGATATTAGTCCAAATAAATGAACCTTTGGAGAAAGCTTACTACATACTCTTGATGTTTCTTACTCAAGCAAGACCTTTTCAACTTGTGGTAATCAATTCATGCTATTGGAAATTTCCTTGTTCCTCTAAGTTTCCTTTATTTTCAACCTTAAACCGTCGATTTTCTAATCCTCATTTGGTGAAAACATGGAAAGTAGTTTCTTATGATTCCATTTGGTGTCATGGAGATCTCGTATTGAAATCAAATTTTAAATTCAATGGAAATTCTACAAATCATCATAAAATTCAATAGTAGAATATAAAATTTATAAAGTTAGAAATTCAGTAAATGTTCCATAAAGAAATTGGAAATGTGTCACAAATTGCCATTAAAATCCACAAATAAATTTCAAAGTCCCTGAAATTGTTCAACTGATAAAAGATCATTCAAAATCCAAGGAGAAGAACAAGCATAAAATCCATAAACCATCAGGGAAACTCACGAGGAAATTCTATAATTCATTCGATAAAAAATATTATAAAGGAATATCAAACACCTAATAAGGAAATCATAAATTCATAAATCATCATGAAAATCATCAAGTAATTTCAGAATTCATCAATTCAGAATCCCAATAAAAACCATCCTTAATTTCCAACGGGAAAATTAGAAATACGAAATTCATCAATCATCACAATAATCAGTAAAGAAGCCTAAATTCCATTAAATCCAAAAATTTAAAATCCAAGAATAAAAAATGTGATCTGAAAACCTCCCATTCTTATTCAAAGTCAGAAGGTTAATAGAAAATCCATAAATTGTCATGGAAAATCAATAAAGGGAACCAAGAAATCATGAATTCATGAAACAAGTAATCAATAGGAAATCGTCATGAAAATTTAATGGAAAATTATGAGATGTAAAATTCATGAAACATCACAGAAACCAGTAGGGAAATTTATTAAACCAATAATTCAGCAAGAAATCACCACGGTGATTTAATAAAGAAACTATGAATACAAAGTCAGCAAATCATCATAGAAATCTATAGGAAATCCATAAATTATCATAAAAACTCCACAAATGAGTTAAGAATTTAGGAACTCAATAAACAAACGAATGATGGGAAATCATTATGAAAATTCACATATGTAAAATTCAAAAGTCATTTCGAAAGTTAATGAAGGAATTAGGAAACCTTGAAACTAGGAATTCAATATGAAGCCTTTATAGAAATTCTTCAATGAAATCGATAAATCATTATGAAGTCAATGAAATCAATAAGTCACCATAAACAAAATCTTCACGAAAAGGAATTGAAAGTCCATAAATCATCACAAAAATCCATAAGGAAGAGTAGAATTCACTAAACCCGAAAACCAATAAGATCATCAAAAATTCGATAAGGAAACCAAAAATAAAAAAATTCCTAAATCATTATGAGAATCGACAAGGGAATCCAGAATTCAAAAAATAGGAAATCAAAAATTCAATAAGGAAGCTAGAAATGGGAAAGTCTCCAAATCATCATAAAAACTCAACAAGGAAAATCAAGAACTCATTAAACCAAGCAACTAATAAGAAATCATCATGAAAATTCAATGGGTAGAAACTCAATATCTGGCATTTGTAAACCATCATAAGAGACAAATAGGGAAATTCGTAATTCATGAAATCAGAAATTCAATTGAAAGTTATCGTAGAAATTCAACAAGGAAAACATGAATATGAAATCCATAAATCATTATAAAAAGCTATATGGAAATTCAAAATTCACGAAGTCCAAAATAAAATACGCATCAATAGAAATGATGAAACTCAAAATTCATGAAATCAAGTATTTATCCAAAGTCTTGTCAGGATCTCACGAATTAAATATTCAAAAATTCATTCTTTATAAGTAAGAAGACATAGATATGTTTAATAATAGCATATTTAGTAGATTTCAAATAAAAGATAGCTAAGTATTTCTAATCTTAATTCTATGGTTGTTCGCTGGAAAGTTTTCTGTTAATAAATATATTGCTCCCAAAGTGCCTTTGAGTTGGTAGTATATGTATGTATGTATATATAGGTATAATAGACTCTTCTATCCAATTGGTCACTTTATCTCAAAGGATTTAGGAGCGGCTTCCTTAACCTAATCTTGGAGTGAAGTACTTTATCTTTGTGGCTAAAAACTTATTATCTATTCCATTCCATTGGTTTTCGTGTCAGTCTTTATATTTGTTTCCGTGTTATGGATTCCTTCTTCCATTTTCCTGTCTCATGCTTTTTGTGGTTTGAAAGTTTCTTAATCCTTTGATGTAGGAGTCATTTTCCTAATATTGAAAGTTCTGTAATTTATTAGCATATCCTTTGTCTCTGTGTAGGATTCTAACTTTGTCTCAAATGACGGATAGGTTTCTTTCTTTAACCCTTTATTCTCTTGGGTTCTGACTTTCTTCTTGAGTTTTAGAAATCTTTTTATTTATACTTTTATTTGCAGCCCCCACTGGGCTTGGTTGTCTCAGTCTATTCATTGACAAGCCACACTCTGGGCTTGGACATCTTAGTCCGTTGTTTGATGAGCCTCTCTTTGGGCTTGGACATCTTAGCCTATTGTTTGATGAGCCTCTCTTTGGCCTTCCCTTGCCTTAAAGGGATAATGTGCTTGCAGAGTTGACCTTTCTCCAGAAGATTGCTGATGGGTGCTTATCTTGACCCTTCCCCTAAGAGGTAATATGGACATTAGGGGTTTTATTCCTCCCCCTAGGAGGCACTACGGATTGGCCATAGGCTTTTCATGGGTACATACCCCCTCCCTCTAGAAGGTGCTATGGATTGGCCATAGGCTTTTGATGGGTACAGGACACCCCTCCCTCTAGAAGGTGCTACGAATTGGCCGTAGGCTAAAATTTTGTATCTAAAAATTATTTTTGGCCAATAAAAACGCATTTTGAAAATCTTTTTTTGAATGTTGGTTTCTTCTCGAGAGAAAGAGTTTTTCTAAACGAACCCTTCTAATATAGCGAGGGATTATTTTTCGAAATAGAACTTGGATGTATGACCATCTTTTCTTTGTGCTACCCTCTATAAAGGTTTTAAAATCAATCTCACAGCAGAGACGCAGATCTCAAAATAGGAGACTGGAAGGTCATGATTCATGAACCAATAGTCTTTTAGTCGAGAGTAAGGTTCTCTAATTTGAGTTTTTGTTAATAAGCTTTTGATAGTTCCTAAAACTTTTCTTAAAAAAGTATGAATAGGCTTCTTCTTGCCAATGGTTTTAGAAAACTTTGAAATATTGAGATTGCTTAGCTGGAAATTCTTTGTGGGCATTTACTAGTATTATATAATACCTTCGAAAGATTATTAAATTAGATCCTTGAATAGGTAAATATTTGTTCTTTCCAGGTTGCGAGGTAATTGAAAATAGTTTTTATTTGAAGATAAGTTTGAGCATTCTCTCTTTAGTAAAATAGTTTGTCAAAGGTTGAATGAAAATGTATTGTTTTCTCCTTTAAATAGGCTACCGTACCTTGTGGAGCATTGCTCTGCAAAAGAATGGTCTATTCGTAAGTTTTCCTCCAGTATTGGTGAAGGACCTACAGTTGTGTAAGATTTCATGAGGGTGGATCTTTGTATTGCGTTGGCTCTTCCTTTGGTATCCACTTTACATTAGGCATTTGAGTCGTCTTTCTTAAGTTGTTAGAGAATTGTTGTGCTCCAGGAGTATATTGAATGCCATGGAATGGTTTTGTTTCCACCTGTAATGACACTTGAATTTCTTATTAATATGTGACTAATCCTAAGTACAACACCCTTTAAAGAAATTGTAAGCAAAGAGAATTTATAGTAGATAAATGTTGCAAGGCTATAAAGCCGAACTAGTGTCTGAAAGAGAGTAGTTATTTTGATTTTCTATCAGGACTTTCTAGTGATTGAGTCGCTCCTTCTAAGGTAGGAAATCTTCTAATTCTTTTTGACAAACTCCTTTAGAAACCAGAATTGATTAGGTTCTAAATTATTTTTGCCAAAGCATTGCAGTTGTCAGTTTCATGTCCATTTACTTTATGATAGTCGCAGTAATTCCTTCCTCTTTTAGGCTCAGTAGGAGTTTTGTCTTATAGGAGATAGAGAAATAGTCATCATCTTTGGTTATAGAAAAGATATAGGAGTGGGGTTTGTTTAACTTCACTATTCTATATTTTGATGTCACCCTTTGGATGTCCTTTCTGTTTTCCTGCCATTTAGATCTTTTAATGGGACAATTGATCAAGTTTTTCTGTCTTTTGTTTTTGCCGCGACCTCTTCATAGCGTGATGCATTTCGTCCATTTGAATAAAATTTTCGATTTGGAGGTGGAAATGCTGTAGATCCTTACACCTAAGAATACGAAGTTCTTTACAAAAAGGAGTTTGTTCGATTAACCTCGAGCGAACTGCTATTAGTTTTTCTTGATCAGCCGCATTTTCGACCTTCAAGGCTTCTATGTTGAATCTTTTAATATATTCACCAAGAAATTCATTTGTCCTTTGCTTGATATTAGCTAACATGTAGGAATCTGTCATTGGACCTCTATATATATGGAATTGCGCTTTGAACTCATAAGAGAATTGTTCCCAAGAATAAATGGTCTTCCCTTGATAATCCTTGTACATTTAATAGTTGCCCCTTAGAAAGTAACCAAGAAATGTTTGCATCGAATTGGTCCAGGAACATCATATAAGTCCATCCAATTTTCAAAAGCCACAAGGTGATCATTTGGATCAGTAGTTCCATCATAATTTAGTAGGGAATTTAAATGGAAGAGGAAAGCTAACTGGCACATTTTCCTTTGAAAAAAGAGCCTTTTGTAGGATAACATATTTCCTTAATTTGTCAAGTGCATTTTTTATCATATCTTTTGCGACTTGGTTGTGAATTTTTTCGTGATGACTTTCATTGTTTTCTAAACCATTTGATTGCTCAATGGCTCTCTTAGCCTGAATTCCTTGATCTTCATTTGAACATTGTGCCTTAGGTTCTCCTTCCATAGTCTTTAAGGGATCTTGAAACGGTGATTTTTCAAGAAATTCTTAAATGGCTACATTTTGTTGTTGTAGATGTTGGACTTAGATTTCTTTTTTTTCCCAACCTTATTAAGGTCGAAGGTTGCCTAATTTCCATATTCTTGAAGTCAAAGTTTGGGACTATATAGTTTTCTAAAGTTGATTGTGGCTTAACTTCTTCGTTTGAAGTATCAATATTATCCACGACTCCTTCCAGCTTCTTCTTTTTGAACAAAGAACTCTATTAACCTTTGGTAAAAGTGATTAGGGATCGAAGGTTCAGGCCCTCCTTCTAGCGCCAAAAATATTAACCAAATTTATGGTCGACACCCCAAAGAATCCCAGTAGACAAAGTTATTGGGAAATGGTAGAAAGTGGAATCTCTTGAAAGATCTGTAAATGTCCTATTGGTAACTCAAAGTTATCTCAAGTAATGGAATTAAGACGAACTATACCGAAGGGTTGATATCCTATAGAATCATTAATGTATCTTCTCTTGGAACTAGACTTTGAATCCGACCATTCGATGACGTAAAGAAGGCATAGATACAATATTTAATGAGACTTTTTGACCTTGCTGAGTTAACGTGGACCAATCACCGAATTAATTGAACCTTTATAAGATTTCCTCCAAAAGCAATTTCCTTGATCAAGATAGAATTTCCTTAATTTTCCTTATACAGAGAGTTGACCTGGATCCTTGCTGGAAGGTTAAGCAAATAGTTGTTTGAGATTTGAAGGGTTGCTAAGGTTTTCGGGATATGAGAGGTTGTGATCCTTGTCGAAAGGTCTGATCCATAAATTTTATAGCCCTGAAAGATTTTACGAATGTCGATTCAAGTAAGATTCTGTTGTGGCCAAAGGGTTTAGGTTGCAGGATAGAGGTCTCCGAAGGGTTATAATGGTTGTTTAGAAGGAATATTATTATCTTTGTTGACAAGAAGCTTTCGGAAGAACTGCACTTGAAAATTACAATTAAACCAGCAAAAATTAAGGTAAATTGTAAAGTAAATTCATAAGACTTAAGACTTCCCTCATTATACAAGAAAAGTCTTCATTTTTATTATATTCCCCAAATCACTACTCAATTAAGGTTATAGAGCTTTGATTTTAGAAGTTACAAGATCAGAATGAGGAAAAGTCCGCCCCTAAAACATGACTCCTTGGATCTTATTTATAAATGCCAGGGACCATGCTTCCATCCCTGTGCTTTAGCATGATCTAAGGGTTCCCTTTTTATATAAAGTTGCTAACCTTTCAGCTTCAACAAAAGATTTTCGTTTCACATGTCATCGTGGATCCTTGAACGCTGTCGAAGGATCTTTTCTTTCATTTGTTTTTAGAAACCTTTTGCCCTTGTCGGAAGGCTTGTAATCTATACAGTATATAAACCCTTCGGAGGTTTCGGAGGGATCTTGGCTATTGTGGACCCTTCAACTTGGTCGAAAAGTCTCTTTTCACTTGGATGTTTCTGAGAGACGAGCTTTCCTTGAACATTGTCGGAAGGTTGCCTTATGTTCTCTGCTGACTTATGAATGTTGCTTTCATCATAGACCCTTCGACACCATTGAAAGGTATTCGGTCGGCATTCCAACCGGCCCGAAAGGCTTATTATGCTTTTAGAAAGGTTTTTATAGGGTCGCATGCCCTTGTCTTGACTTCTTTGCCTTCTTTGGAGGGTAAGGGATTCTTGAATATTGTGGAACAATAGCCTCCGTCTTCTTCCAAAGGTCTTGAGCCGCTTCATATTGTTGACTGCATCCCTTCGACCTCTTCGGAAGGTCTGATCTGGATTCCTTTTCTTATGTCCTTTGTTTTAGATCTTCTGACTTAAGCAGAAAGTGAATTTTTTGAGTAACAACTACATCCCTTCGACTCTTTCGAAAGTTTTGGTCTGAACTTCTCTTTCTTAGTCTTTGTAGAAGGACCTTTTGTCCTAGTCGAAAGGTGGATTCTTGGAGCATCATCTTACCTATTGACTTTGAAAGATAGCCTTGGACTTGGCCAAAAGCTCCTTGTCGGAAATAATGATTATCCAGAACATCTTAATGCTTTTTGATCTTTCCACATGCTCTCGTGACCTTCTTTCATACCTTCGTTCTTTTGAATATTTTATGGTTAACATCTTCTATTTGAGTGCCTTGTCCAAATACAAAGTCATTTGGAGTTTGGATCATCCGTCTTCAAGGGTCGTCTGGTCTAGAAGAATCATCCATAACTCACTCAAAGCTTAACAAAATCAAACGAAGCTTTCCAAGTACTCTCTATAAGGTGTGTGGGACCTACCATAAAAATTTGAGGTAGTGTTCATAGCGATCCATCTAGTTAGGTTGCTAGAGATCCATTGAATCAACCAAATGTCCTCTTTTTTTCTGTGAGCTTTCTGTTATGTCTTCTTAGTGTTCTCCCAAAATTTCATGTCAATCCGACTTCGTATGAGTTCTGTAGGTACATTATAAGTTATCTGCTTTTGGTCAAATAGCTTAAATCATACGAGTCTTCACTTCTCGAGCTAGATTGTTTGGCATGCTATGATACTTGGTAAGTATTCTTAGAAGAGGAGGTAGATCATTATGCAAGAGGTTAGGATGACTCGCAATGCATCCTTATGGATCGCTAGCGTTCCTTTTCCTTAGCTTATTCTTAGCTGAATTTCCTTGAGTGCTATTAGTTTGTTCTTTTGGATGCCTTGTTCAAGTTTCAAGTCATTCTGGCATAGTCTGGTTGTTCGACCTCCTACTACATTCTACCGAGCCAAAAATCTAGTTAACATGTAGGTTATTTATTCCATCCACGGTAACCAGCTTATAGTTAAGAATTTTTGTTCAAATATTTTAACTCAAAGAAATAAATCTCATAGAAACAAATTTCTATACGAAAATACATTTTAGAATAGAAATTTTATTTCTTAATTTAATATTAATTATCAATTATTATTTTACAATACTTGTTTCTAGTGTTTCTTTATAAAGCAGAATTGACCATTCACTCTCTTCATCCTACTACGCCTTAAGTTATATCTACCCTCATGTATTCATTTTCTTTGCTAAATGGTCGAACCATTAAAAAAGAAAACCTTGCTACAAGACCATTACAAACTCTTTACAATAGTGCATTTGGCCATCCTTAACATTTAACGATATCAAAGATGTTACAGTTTAGGTAATCTGACCGAACTGACATTTCAATGATCGAATTCTTATAACTATCTTCTTGCCTTTCTGGTTTAATGTTACATTTAACACAACAAGATCAGTCAATCATATTGAATACACGATTTTATGCTATGGTTTATTTGCTTATTTCGAATGAAATAATTTCATCTCGGTTTTGCACATTGCAAACTATGACCTTTCACCATATAACAATTATGGGTGATCGAGTATGGATCAAGCATCCATATTCAAGTATCGCTTCTATAGTTCGAAACTCACAAAGGACAGTATATAATATCAGGAAGATAAACACGTATTGACCAATTACGAATGTATGCAGCAGTTGTAAAATTAGGCGCTTGCATGAAACAATGACATGCATTAAAAATTTTGTTGGTAAGGATATTTTATATTAATTTTTCAATCTTAACTTGGTTCATTTTTACTTTTTTTATCAATTGTATTAATTGCATAAATTTATCAAACTACATTATATAATAAATATTCTTACAATATTAGAAAGTTTAATGTTACCATTTCATTTTTCCAATAAAGTTCTTACTAAAAATTTATGTTTATAAAAAACCTAAGATGAAACACAGAATTTTTTCGAATTCACTTGTGGATGTTTAGACTCATAGGTCTTGATATTTTGACCTTGAGTTTGCTCAAAAAGTCATAGCCTCACAAATGATGGATAACTCCTTATTGGTTGTACCATATATAACTTCTAACTCATGGTTCGTTGTCCCGATCACATTTTGATCTTTAGTTTGCTCAACAAATCACAAGAGATTATTTACTTGCACCTACCATTTCATGATAGCCTAAGTATAGTATATATACCTAGAGATTGCTCAACAACTGCATATCGTTATCTTACCTTTTTTGTTAAATATATTAATAATATTGCACATAACATCTTTAGCTTAAGTTTTCTCAACAATCATAAAGTATGCAATTAATTTATTAATATATAAATGATAGTGGATAACTTTGTATTAGAAATTCATGTTCTCTAATATACTTAATCGAGTGATATCTACTTATGGAATAACTTATTTCTTATAAAATACCCTGATTATTTAAGTGTCGGATACATCAGAAATCACGGTATGCATACTATACGAATGTATTTATCCATCAAGTCTCGTTTGGGTTTCTTTCCTATTCCAGATTTTATACATTCATATTATGTATGTTTAATTAGAATATAACTTTATAATTTAATTAACTTATATGATAATATTATGTATATTATATGAAATAAATCATATTTGATTAATTTAATCAATTAATATTTTATTTAATTTTATGTTATTCAATTAATCATTTCAATTGATTATGTATACCATAACATTTGTGGTTATACATACATGCATACATACATGCATTTTATTTATTGTTAATTAACTTTTAGTTAACTTATTTAATCAAACAATTTTAATAAAATATTACTTTCAAAATTTCTTACGTATATACATATTTACGTATATCATCTCAAAAATTTCAAGATAATGTAACATACATCATTATATATATTGTACATGTATATACTCTAAATAATTAACCATTTAATTACTTTAATTAACTTATTAATCTTATTAATAGTTAAAAAAATTGAAATATGTTTATTATGTTTTCAAAACATTTTTGAAAACTATATCATAACATTTATAGTATAAATACATATTTATTGTTAAAAATTTAAACTGTATTTTGATTTCATGAAAATTTTGAAAATCAGACTATAATATTAACAATGTAATTTTTATTTTTTATTTAACCTTTAAATTTAAGATTTTATTTTTAATTTTCAACAATTTTGAAAATTAGCCCAAGGTCTATTTCAAATAGGGCATTTTATATTAGAGAAAACCTTTGGGCTCACTTCACCCTTCGGGCCAAGCTGGTAGCCAAGGAGGGCAGGATAATTGATTACCCAAACCCAAGCCTAGACACTTCTTTCTAAACATCCTACTAAATGGGCAAGCTTAATTAGTTAGCCTAACATGACTATTTAGACCGCATAGACTATTTGGCTTTGATACCATTGAAGGAACTGGTCGAGCGCGCAACGAATAAAATGGATAAATTTCAAAAAAATTGTCATTTAATATCTTATTGGGCCAATGAAGTTTAAATTCATTCAGTTCCAATCTAAATTAATTTTAAATAAAACCATCGCTTTGTTCAATTTTTAAACAATGTTTTGTTTTGACATTATGTTTGTGTTATATTATATAAGCTACGATTTATATATACTTGTGTGTGCAAGTGCACGTGCAACATATACATTGTATATGGTTTAACATGACAGCATATAAGTGTTGTGACTTACACGGAAAAAGTCGTGTTAGCCCCTCCACATACATACGTGATGTCTAATATATGTGTATAATTTAATGTGATATGAAATTATATTTATGATAGTACAAATTTACACGTACACACACACACATATATATATACACATGACATTGTAAAGTAGTTATATTTACAAATACAAATATAAATAATTTTAAATATAAGTTTAAATTCAATATGTGTGTGTATGGTTTGCTTATGTTCACACACACACACACACACACACATATGTATGTATGTATGTATGTATGTATGTATGTATGTATTTTTAACTAACCAAATTTTACTTATATACAAATGACAATCAATTAGACTAAGTAGACAATTAATAAGGAGAGAGAAGGTGGAGATATAACAAAATAATTTAGTTTTAAGAAAGTAATAGAAGAATCAATGCGGAGATCTCTCTCCTTCCTTTAATTACCCTCTTGCACGTTTTAAATCAAATTTGAAAATCTTTTAATCTTAATTTCAAATAATTTGTTTCTATTTCACCTTTTAATTATAAATGAAATGACATTTACATACACACACACACACACACATATATATATATCTATACAGACACATAAACAAATATATATATATATATATATATGTATATGTATATATATATTATTGCCTATAGTTATATCACATTATAATTAATAAGTGATTTACAACAACAAGCAAGTTACACATTTCAACTTCAACTTCTTCCATGCAATGCCTAAGAAGAAGTAATCCTTATGTCAATACTTTAATTCTCTAGGCCTCGATCTGGAGTTATCGGCTTCTTCTGTGACGTGATCCAAATGTTGCTTCACCTCAATAGTAGTCCCAAGTGATGATGCTTCCGATCTGCGTTCAGATACAGTTCTTATGCTATCGTTTGACTTTGTTGTTGTTCTGCCTCCATTACATTCGCTATTTCAGCTTGTCTCCTCCTTGCCTACTTAGGACATCGCACCATTGCTTGATACTTTAGCACTTGATAATCCAATATATGTTATATATTCTCCTACCCTAGTGGTCCCTGTAGTTAATAACCTAAACACATCTACAATCAATGTTGGAAACTGCTCATATAAGCACCTTGCTTTCTCACATTCGCCTAGTAGTATAGATGCTAGATTTATATTTGGTATTTATAGTGAATTGGTTATGAGTGTTAATGGAAAGAAAAGGTTTCGGGACCATTCTCGTTTGGAACGTAATCCTGATTCTCCTCCTCATGTTTGTAATAATACGTAAGCCACTTTCCAAGCTCTGTCGTCGTCCCCCAGTCCAATAAACTCTCCCAAATTGTCGTAACAGGTTGAATCTTCCCCTTGTTACCATTGATCCATTAAATCCTAGTGCTCACCCAAATTCTTCCATAACCTTTAAAAAATGGATATCACCTTTTAATTCCTTTCCTTGAAATGGCATTAAGTACACTCCCAAATCATTTGAAACGCATGAGATGGATGGAGTCATGGTTCCTAATATTAAAGTGGTACATGTGAGTAAAGAATTTTGGTCGAATTATTTAGTAGGCTTTTTACTTAATGCAAATCCTCCTTACAACTCGGTTAGAGACATTACTGCCAAGTATGGAAACTCAAGGGTAGATTGCAAGTACACTTCGAAGACTTAATTTTTTTTCTTCAAATTCTCTAATTCGGCTAAATGTCAACACATTTTTGAAGCAGAGCCGATCTTCATAAAAGAAAAGCCTTTCATCATAACTACATGGAACCCATCAGTGGACAACGTTAGGGAACAAATCATATATATCCCTATATGGCCACATTTCTCTCATATTTCCTCTATCTTGCAACCCGTGGTCAGGATAGATTAGCTAGCTAGCCTGGTTGGAAAGCTTAAGTGCTTTGATACCAGTGCTGTAGCTAGGAAAAGATTAGCGTATGCGAAGGCACTGATTGAAATCATTCCAGATTAACCTCTTCCTTTGAAATTCAAGGTAAAGCAAGCAGAGGGACATATGAAAATTGTACATATTAGCTACAGTTGGGCTTCCAATATGTGCTCCACTTGCCACTCCTTTGGACACACCATCAACACTTGCAAACGCAACACACTCGGAGTCCATATACCAGTCTCCACTTCCTATGCCTTCAATCAGAAGGTGGGTCCCAAAGGCATTACCTCCTACACTTGTAGTTGACCCTAACATTGATGCTGCTCCACCTAGTCCTCCATCAGTTGCAAATGGTATTTTCCTAATTGAGGTTGGGCCATCATATGACTATTAGCATTCTGTAGAACTCTATGGCATTATGGTAGAATACTTTTGAGATTTGACCTGAAGTTTGGTAGGTTCTATAAGTATGCTGGTGATCTGGGGAAAATAGACGTCTTTATCATATTGCCACTGGGATAGGGTTATTCTTGCTGATAAAGGTGACCTTAGGTAAGGGAACTAAAACATTTTAGCTAATGACAACTAGGATAGGCAATTCGTTTTCTATAGTGACATGACGGTTCTCGACCTAGGCATCCTCTCTCGGTATCTACATGTTCTTGGCCCTATTTCTTCGTCCGATGGTAGTGGTTCCTCCTCGTTTGAGGAGGACCATTTTTTTCATTTGTAATAGAGACATCTATAGTCTTGCTCTAGTGTTTTTTTATTTCTTTGTGTTGTATGTAGTTGTTGAGGTGCTTTTGCCCCCATAACCGTGTTATTCTTATACAAGTGGTATGACCACTATAATCCGGTTTGCACATGCAGATTAAAATTCTTTATTTTATCCATCAAAAGTTACATACATGCACACATATATTTGTATATGTATATGTATATGTATATGTATATGTATATGTATATGTATATGTATGTGTGTGTATGCACATTACCTAAAGGATTGACATGTCTTTTTTACAAGATTTTATGATAGTAATTATTATAAGTGATTTTTGACTGATTAACATCAATAACATATAAATTTTACATACATATAAAATTATACTTATAAATATATGTTATTACTATGTTAAAACTAATTTCAATATAATATATTTAATATATATATATATATTTATTTAGCTTTATAAATATATATATAATTTTTTAATATACGGTATATATATAAATTTAGTAAAATATCTTATAATGTATGTTTATATGTTTGTTTAAGTTTAAAATCAATTTTGCTTAAAATCCTTTTAAAGTATATGTGTGTGTGTGTGTGTATAATTCAAACACTTTTTTAACATCATGGCCAAATGCATAGTAATATGAAATATAATATTAACTTTTTTTAACAATACATTTGAAAATACAATTTCTGAGGTGACATCACACATACATAAGGATTCATGATATAATGGTCTAATTTGGCGTATATGGTTCAAGATAATTATCAAATAAATATAAGAAATTATTAATAGAAGAATTACCTTGACTGTAGCCTAATTGTTACACATTGAATATTGAATCAATAGACTCCACTTGAATTTCTATTCAAATTCTTCAAAAAGGCACTACCCAGTTGAAAGATCTACACACCATTATCTAGATTTTACTTAAATTTGTGATCTTAATGGTCGAATTAATAGAGGAGAAGTGGAGCAGTTTTTAGCTAGGAGATATGATGGTATGGTGGTTAAAACCCTTAATAAAGAGTCAGAGAAAAGAGGGGCTAAGAGTGTATAAATTGTAGAGGAAAGAGCGTGTAACAACCCGCCTTTTCGACCTTTAGAAGTCGACACTACTACATCCATGGTATTCACTTGCCAAACATCCAAGTGCCAAAAGGACAGATCATTGGGGTGAAAGAAAAACAAGACGGAATAGAATCTCACAAACGTGACGAGTAACATATAATATACAAATGATCTTTAAATAAGAAAAACCTAACTTTAGTATACATACATTAATCAGAGTACAACTTCCTATCATCGGCTCTGGATAGTTATAACTATCCATCCTTGCAATTGCTGATAAATGCAATAAGAACAAATAGCAGAAAATAATAGAAAAATACAGAAACATGTCCTAGAGGAATCCAGCTTATCTCTTGAAGCTCCAAAGCGTCCGGCTAAATGTGGAAAATATGTTCGAGCTGACCCGAGCATTATAGGAAAACAACTCCTGGGTCAGTCTGGTAAAAAGAAGCATAAGAAATACAATCGAATGGATTACTTAATGTTATAAAATCATTTAAAAATAAAGGTATCTCGTAAGACCAAACTTCACATAAACATAGATGGGTTTTTACCTTACGATAACCAAAACATTTCTATAGAAATCCAATGGTATCATAATAATATTTTGGGGTTGAAAATAAACATATAAAATAGCCAAGATGCTTGCATATCACATTTTTGTTAGGAACTGAGATGTT
Source organism: Allium cepa (assembly GCA_030765085.1). Taxonomy (NCBI): domain Eukaryota; kingdom Viridiplantae; phylum Streptophyta; class Magnoliopsida; order Asparagales; family Amaryllidaceae; genus Allium; species Allium cepa. Next base: position 224,991,843 of record CM060943.1, on the reverse strand, counting down.
GGTTTTGATGACAACAACCTTTTTAACTTATCTTATTATAAAATATATACTAACATTGTTGTCTAGATGAATATGTATATGCAGGTATTGACTACTGAAGACTGATCAGTATAAAGACTCAAGACTCAAGATTAAAGACTCTAGAGTATTGAGATTAAGATTCAAGATATATGTCTAGTTTTTATTAAAACTTCATAATAGCATGGAAATCTTCAATCCAAATTTCTTCTGGGATGGAACCCATTTCTACCTTTTTAGTGGCTTACAAACCCACGACAATTGGCTTACAAACCTACAACAAGTGGCTTACAAACCCACAAACATCCTGATTTTATATAAGTTCTCGAGTCCTGATGTGATGAGATATTCTACAGGAAGAAGCATGCAAAACTACTTCAAAATGGTTTTTCAAGATGATTTTCAAAACTGCTTTTCAAAATATTTTAGCCTTAAAATTATCTTCACAAATGATTTTTCAAAAAGATGTTTTAGCCTTAATTTTTTTTTTCTTTTTAAAATAAACTCTTATTTTAAACTTCATTTTCAAAAAAAAAAAATTACATTGTTTGTACATAGGGATGTCTACATCATGGGATACCACATCTCGACATGGTGGCCGTTGAATTCAAAAGTTTCAATTTTCAAAAGAAGTGTCTATTCGTTTAAATCTCTTCACGAATGGTTATGACTGTTGGTGCTTTATAAATAGGCTTCACAAACGAATTTTTAATCATCTATTTTTATATTTTCTTCACTTCTTCTTCTCCACAAATCCATATTCTACAATTTTCATATTTTTAAGATCGTGCCGAAATTTTATCGAATTCTCAAGTGAATCAAATTAGAATCTTATTCTTGTTTGATTCTCTGCCCTCTCTCGAAGACCAAGTGCTATTCAAAGTTATAGGATCAATTTGTAATCAAAAGTTTATCGAGTCTCTCTATAATGTGTGGTTGTGCCTGGAAATCAATTGGGTAATCTTATGACTCGTAAATTAAGAGAGTTTGCCCCGGACTCATGAGACAGGAGGGTGCATCAAGGCCTTTAGAAATTGAGGAATGTAATCTCGACATTGGTAAAATAAAAATCTATATGAGGTGGTTTGCCTTGGTAAGGACTGGATGTAAGGTAACTCCGAACCAGTATAAAATCTGGTGTGTTCTATCACTTTATTGTTTTTTATTTACTTTCTGCATCTGTGTTTGATTCTGTAATTGTTCTGTGATTTAGTTTTGCATTTATTGTGTCATAATTTTAAATTAGTTCATATAAGTCTTAGAATCCATTAAACACTATTCACCCCCCTAGTGTTAAATTAGCCTTAAGATCCTTAATCCGTTGTCCCTTTGAATTGGTATCAGAGCATAGGTTTTCATAGTCTTTGTAATCCGAAACATGAAAATTGTTTTAACGGTTACTAACACTAATAATGTCTACTCTGACGCTAGTTCTATTATCACTAACACTAATTCATTTGTAGAAGGTCAGTCTATTATCAGACCACCATTTTTCAATGGCAGTAATTATGCATATTGGGTTTGTAGAATGAAAATTTATTTACAATCTATAGGATTTGACACTTGGAATATCATACAAACTGAGTAGATTGAACCAACTATCAATTTTGCCTAGTGTACTGCTGAGCAAAAGTGCGTTGCACAAAATAACTCAAAGGACATGAATATATTATTTTGTTCACTAGATAGGAATGAGTTTAATATAGTTTCTGTTTGTAAGTCTGCATTTGAAATCTGAAAAACTTTGCAAGTTACTCATAAAGGAACAAGCAAAGTTAAGCAGACTAAAATTTCCATATCAACTAATCAGTTACAATTGTTTAAAATGCATGTAAATGAGTCCATTTCCGACATGTATTATCGATTTCAAAAATTGTTCATTCACTAATTGCACTAGGGAAAACTTTTTAAAGGAAAACCAAGTCAGAAAAAGTCTAAATTCACTCACTCCAGAATGGGATCAAAAGACACCGCAATTGAAGAAGCAAATGATATCAGTCTCATGAAAATCGAAGAATTGATTGGGAATCTGATGTCTTATGAAGTTCAACTGCAAGGAAAAAGAGAAAATAAGACTACAGAAAAGAAGTCATTAGCATTCAATGCAACAACTGCAGATTTGAAACCAGACAATGATGAGGAGATTGCCTTCATGACAAGAAACTTTTGGAAATTCCTAAAATATAGAAAAATGAATAATTACAAAAGAAACAATCAAAGGAATTCCGAAAATAATATAGAGAACGTCAACAATGATAGATGCTACAATTGCAATAAGGTCGGGCATTATACAAAAGATTGTCCATATCCAAATAAACAGTTATTCCCTCCAAACAATGACTTGTCAAGGAAAAGAAAGAAAGCATTCACAACAACTCTTGATGACTCAGACTCATCATCCAGTGACGACCAAAAGAAGACGGATAATTCAAATCTGTGTTTCACTGCTATTCATGAATCAGATGACGATAGGAGTATGGATCTAAAAATGGGTACGCATTTACATTATTTTTGATTTTCTGTTTGAATGGATGCTTATTTGTTTGCTTAATTATTTTAAAATTCCTTGAATTTTTAAATTCAAATTTATCCCTTGAAATTTGAATTTTAAATTCAAAAATAATATTATTTTAATAATATTTTAAATATTAAATTATTAATATTTAAGTATTATAATGTTATTATAGGAATTATATAATTAGAGTATAGGATACAATATATATACATTTATTAGGAATTAGGAATAGAAACTTTTCCTTTGATTCAATAGGCACATGTCGACATACCCGGATACCCCATATCCACATGCCCCTTAGAATTTGATTTAAAAATTTGAATTCAAACTTTTGAATTTCCCTCCACCTTCCTACCAACTTCAATGCTCCGAAAAGATGTCTCTTGACGAGAGAACATGTTTGTAGAATCTCTATTTATCTTACTCTCTTTATCATCATTTTTAATTTTTATTTCAAATTTCAAACTTATCTTCATTATCTTCAACTCCTCTCGAACTTTTTCAATGGCCTCTTCAAGCATTGCTAACACCGTTAGGCTTCCAAACTCTATCAAAAACTTTCTTTTTAATGATCCAGAAGCTATCAAAGCTTACCTCGACTATGTAAACTTTGGTAAAATTCATACGGAAAAATTTGCTATTTTTGAAGATTTTCCTTCTTATGAAATTGAAAATCTTTTTCAACAATGTTCTACTAGTTTAGTTGATAACAAACAAAATGATTTTGTATGTTATCCAAATCTTTTTAAGATGTTTTATGCGAATTTGAATCGTGGTTTTTATAATGGGGAAGAAGGACAAATTTAGAGTAGTGTTAAAGGAACACAAATTGTTTTAGATTATGAAATTTTGGGAAATAGTTTGGGATGTAAGTATACCAGAATGAATCTCTTGGAATTTTAAATCAATGAAAATGATCGAGAGACATTTCATCACATCTTTGAAGGGGATGACAATTTCGAATTCAAAAATCATTATTTTCGTCCAAAAGCAAGAATTGTTAATCTTCTTATCCAATACACTCTTACCAAGATCGGGAAACTACAACAACCCGACTTTAAAAGTTTGCAAATCTCTTTTTGCAAATTTTGGAAATTATGATATTAATTGGGCTTAAGTTATTTTGGATGAGTTAAGGCCCAAGAATTTTACTATGGGTGAAAACACATTATATCATGGAATTTATCTCACTCGGATTTTTAATTGGTTTGGAGTTGATTTGAAAAGAGAAGATTTATAACTTGAAAAGTGTTCAACCATGGAAACATTTCCCTTATGCAAATTCCATTAGTGTTTCAACCATATGAAACAGTTATGGAAAAGGAAGAAAGACTTGCTCATGAAGAAATGGAGGAAGAAGAAGAAGAAGAGGAAGAGGAAGGAATGGAAATTGAAGAGGAGGAAGAGGAAGATCAAGAAGCCTCCTTAGAAAGTATTGAATATCCTACTAATTCCACCAATCCATCCAACAAGACCATTCTCAATAATCAAAGAATGATAGTGGAAAATCAAAAGACACTTAAAAGATCAATAAGTAAGAAAATGGATAAAATTTCCACTAAAAACGACAAGTTCTTCAGGAAATTAGTAGAAAGCTTAGACTATCATCTTCTTCATCTTCATCTAACTAGTTTAAGTTCATGTTATCTTAAGTTCTATCTTTGTATTTCCTTTATTTTAGTTAATATTATGTTATCTTATGCAATGTTGACTAGAATTATTAATGGAGCCTTTCATTTCCTATTATTCAACTTCACTTGTCTTTGTAATTGCTTGTTTTTATATTATACAAATTTTAGTCTAACAGGTTTATCCATAATATTCAAAACAAGGAAAAATGTTATTTTAAGCAGAGGCATGTCAACATACACCATCCCCCATGTTGACATCCAACGGGTAGAAAATAGTTGCACTTTCAAATTTCATTTTCATGTAATTAACTTGTGTCTGTTCATTTCAAACGACTTTCCATCCCTATTTATATCTGTTTGTTCCAGAATAAATTGTAAAACTTCATCTCTAATCACTCACTTTCATAGTTCTTCCTATTTCTTGAATTATATCTTCTCCGATTAAGAATCTAAGTGATAATCTTGAAGAACCTCTCATTTCCTTCAAGAATATTCTTACATTCATACTTCATAATTAGCGTCACTTAGAATTGAGTCAAATACAAATGATCAAGGAGCAAGAGAGACATTTCGGCTCCCTTCGTTGGATGATCTCAGCCCTTAACAAGGACGATCTTGAAGGAAAGTCACCAGTCACTCTCGACAAAGATAAAGAAGAATGGGATGCGATCGAAGCAGACCCTATCTTTGGAGAAGATGGATGGGTGGAAGTACAAAGGAATGTCTAGTCATTCTGTATGTTATTTGTTTGATTTAATTGGTGTGTTTTAAACTTGATTGATTTAACTTATTTGGTATGGTTTGTATATATGTTTGGATTGAATAATTACTGTAAATATGATTGGTTGATGATTGATTTACTTTTTTGATTACACTTATGATCACAATTAGCACTTATTACACTTATATATGGTTTACCCTATTTTATTGTGCTTGATTATCTTATAATAAGTTCAGGGATTTTTAAGAAATTTTTGTTGATGACAAATGGGGAGAAGTTATAAAATAATAGTTGGCTTGGAGTAAGGGGGAGTTATGGAGTAAGGGGGAGTAATGATAGGAGTTATGGTATGATAAGTATATTTTATAAAAATAGGTTGTCATCATCAAAAAGGGGGAGATTGTTAGGAACTGAGATGTTGTTTTCGATGACAACAACCTTTTTAACTTATCTTATTATAAAATATATACTAACATTGTTGTCAAGATAGATATGTATATGCAGGATGTATAGATATGTGTGTGTGTATATATATATATATATATATATATATATATATATATATATGCAGGTACTGATTACTGAAGACTGATCAGCATAAAAAATTAAGACTCAAGACTCAAGATTGAAGACTCTAGAGTATCGAGATCAAGATTTCAAGATATGTGCCTAGTTTTTGTTAAAATTTCATAATAGCATGGAAATCTTCATTCCGAATTTCATTTGGGATGGAACCCATTTCTACCTTCTTAGTGGCTTACAAACCCACGACAAGTTGCTTACAAACTTATGACAAGTGGCTTACAAACCCATGAACATCCTAGTTTTCTACAAGTTCTCGAGTCCTAATGTGATGAGATATTCTGCAGGAAGAAGCTTGCAAAACTACTTCAAAATGGTTTTTCAAAATGAATTTTAAAACTGCTTTTCAAAATATTTTAGCCTTAAAATTATCTTTTCAAATGTTTTTTTCAAAAAGATGTTTTAGCCTTAAAATATTATTTGTTTTTTTAAATAAACTGTTGTTTTAAACTTCATTTTCAAAAACAAATTTTACATTGTTTTTACATAGGGATGTCGACATCATGCGATACCCCTTATCGACATGGTGGCCGTTGAATTCAAAAGTTTCAATTTTCAAAAGAAGTGTCTATTCGTTTAAATCTCTTCACGAATGGTTATGACAGTTGGTGCTTTATAAATATAATTGACAAACAAATTTTTTTAATCATCTATTTTTATATTTTCTTCACTTCTTCTTCTTTACAAATCCATATTCTATAATTTTCATATTTTTAAGATCGTGTCGAAATTCTGCCGAATTCTCAAGTGAATCAAATTAGAATCTCATTCTTGTTTGATTCTCTGCCCTCTCTCAAAGATCAAAGTGCTATTCAAAGTTATAGGATCAATTTGTAATCAAATTTTTATCGAGTCTCTCTATAAGGTGTGTTTTTGTCTGGAAATAAATTGGGTAATCTTACGGCCCGTAAATCAAGAGAGTTTGCCCGGGACTCATGAGACAGGAGGGTACCTCAAGGCCTTTAGAAATTGAGGAATTTAATCTCGACATTGGTATAATAAAAATTTGTATGAAGTGATTTGCCTTGGTACTGGACTGGACATAGGGTAACTCCGAACCAGTATAAAATCCGGTGTGTTCTTTCCCTTTACTTTTTTTTTATTTACTTTCTGCATCCGTTTTTGATTTTGTAATTGTTCTGTGATTAAGTTTTGCATTTGTTTGTGTCATAATTTTAAGTTCGTTCATATAAGTCTTAGAATCCATTAAACACTATTCACACCCCTGTAGTGTTAAATTAGCCTTAAGATCCTTAATCCGCCGTCCCTTTCAATTTTAACATAGTTGGGCACTACTAAAACCATAAAGGGATGTATTGGAGATTTAATTTCCTTCAATGACTGGGCTACTGGGGTACTGCTCACCATAGTACACCTCTAGAAAAATGTACCAAGAGACACACATAGACCTTGGCCAACATAGAACTAGCTACCCCTTTAATATGATAAGTCGGATTACATCATTCCCTGGGTCCAAGGCTCCAAAAGAATGGCCACCAGCCATTGCCCTACTAATGTGTGCATACAGAATCTATAAATATTGATTCTAGATCGAGGAATGGCTGCTCTTAATGGTTGCAAACCAAATAGCTCTACTACATATCCCCTATTTTAGTCATTACTAGATTGCGAGGCTTGTGAGGTCACGATTACCTTTTTCCTCTCTTAGCAATTCCCACTTGGAATGCTAATACTACCTTCCAAGCACCAGCATAATGCTAGCATTCTTTCATACAAGGTTCAAGATAAGACAAAAATGAAGGCACTGATTCTACTACATCCATTTTGGAATCACCCTCAAGATTAGTAGCAAGTAGCTTTTGCACTTCAAAGAACTCCATCTTCAATTCCATCATACTTAAGATGTCTTCAATTTGAACGCTCAAGCCAGTTCAAAGTGGTTTTCGGATAAGATATCCGGTCCTGGTCTCTCCGAACCAACAATCGGTAATTTTTGGTAAACTCAACACCGATTCTTTTGGAAATAAACGGACAATACACAAACCCATAGATCACTTTCTAACCATTTAAGTGGACATATTTTCTTATCATTTGTGCTAGGATAACAAAATGAGATTTATACGCATAATACAACAACCATGAGGATGATTGTGCCATATAACTCACTTGTTTCTCATAGATATTTCTAAAGTTATATTTTGGTCAAGATTTGATAGTCAGTTATTTAACAAACAAATAAACAACAATCATCATAAATTAAATTCCTTATGGGATCCACTAAGCCTCTATTAATTAACCTTTATTTAAATAAATCTTTTTAAAGTAACTTGAATCAAAATACCTTCATAAAGGAATTTCCACAAACCCTTCATACTCTTTCCAATACTTGGAAAAACATTCATATTCTTACCTCACCGGTATAAGTATATTACAAACCATTATAGTTCAATACTTAGAAAATAACCATATACTTATCTCAACAGTATAAGTATATTAACAAAACCCAAGCAAGATTTTCTCTATTAAAAACCATATTTAAATGGGCCAAAAACAATATTATTTTAAACCATTCCTTAGCAAAATCCAAACCATTATCCTTCAGTGTTAAGTTTGGAAAGAATGTTTCCATACCACCATAAATTAAGAAGGATTAATCATCAAAAAAAATCTCACCGCTATATAATATATTTTTTATAAGCCCATTTCATAATTACAAAACTTTTACAAATCTCCAAATTAATTTATAAAACTTTATTTTTTTAGATCTTTAAAATGATTTATTAAATCCCTTTCCACTTACAAAACTATTTTATAAATCTTCCTTAATAGCTTCTTTATAAAATCATTTATAAAAGTCCTTTTATAAATCCGAAACCCAATTCTATAAATCTTATATATAGTTAACACAAATCTTATAAAGTATCGTTTATAAATCTCTCTTTCACAAAATATCCTTTATAAATATCCTTTATAAAACATCATTTATAAATCTACTCCACAAAATATCATTTATAAATTCCCTTTAATTCTATAAATTAATTACCTTAAAACATCATAAATTTAATAACAAATTTCCTTTAAACGGTATTTATAAAATAATTAATTTACTTAAACATCCTTAATAAAGTAATTAATTAACTTAATCCGTATTAATTAAATAAATTTACTAACTTAAACTTCGTTAACGATGTATTAAATATCTTTAAATAACATAACTAATATAATTAAATGTCTCCAAAAATCTTTAATAATAAAATTAAATAACTTTAAACCCTTCAATAAAAAAAATTAATTAACTTAAACATCCTAAATAGAAATTAATTAGCTTACTTTAAACATCATAATACAAATAATTACTTTACTCTAAACATCATTAATAAAATAATTAAACACTTTAAACATCATTAATAAAATAATTAAACACCTTTAATTAAGATAAATAACAAATTTTAAACATTATTCAAATGGAGGCTTAGCGACCGCAATGGTACTTAGACAAGCTATCATTCATTTCAATTGTACCTTCCAATTCGCAAAATAGTTATTTACCTAAACAGGTGTATTAGGAAGTAAATCAATTAGCAATCACTAACCAATCCATCATTTATCCAATAACACATATTAATTCATTGACATATCAATAAATGTCCAATTTAATATAATAGCAGAGCAGGGATTTATTTTGCTAAACATACATCATCAAAAATTTACACAATTTACCTATAACAGAACAATGTTTTATTCTATAAAATAGATGTCCAAATAATTATATTCAATTAAATTTAACAGATCGGTGCTTTATTTGGCCAAATATTTAACACCAAAAAGGTATAATAAATTTAATGACGTTATTATTTAAAATAACGTAATTAAATTCAGTCTCTATTATTAGAATATAAATTTACACATCGCTGATCTACAACAATTTACACTATAATTTTGTACTCATCAACATGAGTTCAGCGCAAAAATACACGGGTCAAATGGATCTAGGATGAGAAAGTTATCACACTTACACTTTAACATATTAAATTAATATAGATAAACAAGTTCAAGCCCTCGCACAATTGTTCTGCCCGGCATATCACTCAACAAAACCTGAGCTGCTTCACTGCTTTTGCCCTTCCCCCATACTTTCGTGCAAATGACCACAATTTTAGGGACTAAAGTGCAACTTCTTTTGTATTGAATAGTACAATCCTTCCAATTCCTCCCTCACGTCTCCTTGGCCGCACATCCCCGTAGCCGAACTCCACCTCTTTACATGCCTTCCATCCTTTTCACTTCCACGCTCACAGTCCTGCACCTTCCACCTTTCCTCACTGCACACGTTTGCACTCCACGAAAATATACACACACACATTTAAACTCCTTCCCTCCTTCATCTTCATGCCGTTGCCCACAATCAATCACAGCTATCTTTCCACTTCAGTGCACACCGCACACATGCGTGCACATACCCACTAATACTAACGGCCATGTAAACAAACACACACGTATACAAAGGAAAAGAAAAGAAAAGGAATGAAAGAAGAGAAGTAAAAAATAGAGTATTAGAGGAGAAGAAAAGGAAAATGAGCTCTCAGTGTATTTCAATGCAAAGAAGAGAAAAAACTATGTGTTCATACTTTAGTTTCATGCGTGCAAAAAATGTGTTCCTCCCTCCTTTTTTTTCTTTTGCAACACGAGAAAATAAAATAAAATGAAGAATGAGTCTTGCGTGTGTTGTCACCTCTTGTATGTGTTGATGTATAACTATAAGCAATATTTTTCTTAAAAGCTAAGAATCCATGAAAATGTGTCGTATCCCTTGGATAATGTATGCATGTAGGTACAAACAATAAATGTTAACCACCCAAAATCCAAGAGTAAGGACATGCGCCAAAACAAAAGTATATGGCAAAGATTTACTAAGTATTCTTATAAAAAATTGAATGCCTTTAAAATAAGATTCCGAGTACACCGCCACAATATCTAGTTTGCATACGAGTAGCGAATAACAAAAATGAAAATACGATCGTGCACAATAATGCGACACGATCTCAAAATAAATATAAAATATACTGGTTATCTAATTTTGTGAAATTCCAAAAATACTAACGTTTGTCGTAAAATACATCAAATAAAAATTTAATTATTTTTCAAATAAAAAATTATAAAAAATTCCTATAAATTAAACTAAAAATACGCCGTAAACAATTGGGAATTATTTGAAACCAATATTTTACTATAATTAAATTCAAATTCTAACATTTAAATAAATTAAATACTCAAATTCGATGATTCAAAAATTTTGTGTTGTTACATTTTTCCCTCTTAAAAGAATTTCGTCTCCGAAATCTCATTATTATCAACGCCAACCCAGAAAGAAATAAGTCCCATAAAAATACTTAAACATTTCCATAAGCCGATACGATGTATATAAAACAACCGTACATAATATCTGATTTGATCATTTACTCATGTACATAACTTCTCTTCCAAACTAGTATTGCCCACCCAATCTCCCTAGTGCGGAATTTGATTAGGATCCTTGATTAGGAACATCTGTTCTACTTATATAGCCACATGCTATAATAGAAAACTTTGGTTTCATGCCAAGAACCCTCACCAAGTGTTCGCCATCAAGAATCGAGTGATAAATCCTTACCTGGTTTAGTATGGTCTCCTCAAAGTTAGGTACTTGAATCTTTGATCGAAGACAGTTATGCGAATAAAATGATCTACATGCAACTTAAGTACTTATTCTTACTAGTTCTTTCTTATACCATTTTCAATTTACTTCCAAAATTATTAATGAAAACATTTCATAAAATCTTAACTTGAGTTATAAACATTTTCTAACTCGAGTTCATATTCATATAATAAGCTTTTAAATCCTAAGAGTAGGAATACAATTTCAAATTTGTTTTACTTAACCAAGATGTCTAACAAATATAAAACTTGTTTTATCTCTCCAATTTATAAGTTATAAAAACTTATTCTCTTACATTTTCAGAATAGTTAGTTTTAATTTCTATATCGATTCTAAAGTTCCGATAGTTCAAAATTGCCGAAACTTCCATTTCAATTTATCAAATGAAAACTACCGAACAACATATCATAATAAGATGCACAACCAACCTATCCTAATGCATAGAAACTCGAAAATGAACACTTATGACGCTGCAACCATCATCGAAATTATTTTCCAGTGTCTAAGTGAGTTTAGTGTTTTCCCTTCCTTTAAAACCATTTAAAAAAATTTATATTCGTAAATGTGGTCAAAAAATATTATTATTATCTCCTCAAAACTTTGGAAAATATTTTTAAAACACACAGGGATTTAAGTTCTTAAATTCTCAGTTTAGATCATTTTTTTACATTTATAACCCATATTTATAAACCACACTTATGCAATTTTGAAATCATTTCACATATTTTATATCTTTGTTTAAATTATAATAAAAAACTTTTCATAAATTAAACTTTAACCCAATATTGATATCGAATGCCTTATAGTCAAATTGTAAAAATGAATTCACAAGGTGTTTGTTTTCAATATTTCCCAAAATTACTATCTATCCAACCCATGTAGTGGTAGAACTGCTTATAAACTAACTGAGCACAACCAATCAAATAACAAATAACAATAATTATATATTATAATTTCCTAAAAAATAAACATATCATAAATCTACATAAATTTTAGAAATTACTCCTTTATATAAAATATAACCCTATGTAAAATTATTTCATTTACCAATTTTAGAAACAATAATGTGTCGGTTTTTCTTGTTTAAGTGTTTAATCCCTATCGACTACATTGATCATGCATCGATCACAATTCATAAGCCACTCAATAGATAAATCAACACAATATAAAACATTTTTATAACACTAATAAGTACTCTCTCTTATATATAATATACTCAAACTCATTCTAGGGTGTCACTTACCCTATCTCTAATGAGTTTACCCCATCAAAGCCAAGGAACTCGCTTAACCTTCATCTCTTATACCATGTATAATGTTCTCCCTATCCTAGAGGCGACTGCAAATGGTAATAGAAAATAATTTTACGACCAGCCCCTCGACTATAAGCACGTAGTAAACCAACGCATAAAGGGACACGTAGGGTTAAGAGATAAAGCTTCATCACATCATTCACAATGTAAGAACCCCCTATCATGTGTGAACCTCACCAACCAGATCTGATCTCGAACTCTCCGGACCAACAATCAATAATTTTCAGTAAATGCAACTCTGGTTCTTTTGGAAATAAATAGACAATACATAACAGCAGAGATCACCTCCTAACAGTTTAAGTGGATAGATTTCCTTATCACTTGTCCTAGGAGAACATAACGAGATTTATATGATAGTACACCATCCCCGAGGATGACTGTGTCATATAATTCACGTGTTTCTCCTAGATATTTTCAAAATTATATTTTGGCTAAGATTTGATACTCATTTATTTAACCATAAAATAAACAACAATCATCATAGATTAAATTCCATACGGGATCCACTAAGCCCTTATTAATTAACATTAATTTAAATAAATCTCTTTTAAAATTACTTGAATCAAAATACATTCACAGAGGATATTTCCAAAAACGCTTTATATTCTTTCCAATACTTGAGAAAACATACATATTCTTTTTTTACCGGTATAAGTATCTTATAATCCATTATAGTTCGATACATAGGAAATATCAATATACTTATCTCAATTGTATAAGTATATTAACAAACCTTAAGGAATATTTTATCTATTCCAAACCATATTTAAATGGGCCGAAGCAATATTATATTAAACCATTCCTTAGGAAAATCCAGACCATTGTCCTTCGGTGTTAAGTATAGAAAGAATGTTTCCATAATACCATAAATTAAGAAGGACTAATAGTCAAAACAAACTTCATTCCTCTATAAAATTTCATTTTTATAAGCCCGATTCAAATTTACAAATATTTCTATAAATCTCCAATCTAGTTTACAAAACTTCTTTTTTCAAATCCTTATGATGATTTATAAATTCCTTTAATATTTACAAAACACTTTTATAAATGTTCCTTAATAACTCCTTTATAAAAGTCCTTTTATAAAAACAAAGCGCATTTCTATAAATCTTATGTATATTTAATGCAAATCTTCGTTATCCTTTGAAATTTCACCTATAAATCCAGTATTTTATTTTATAAATTACAATTTATTCAAAAATATCATTTATAAACCACTCTTATAAAATATGTAACGTATCCCATTCTTATACCCAAAACTAAACACTAAGGATGCTGCAATCAACCTAGTTATTAATTCAAGACGACAAATTATGGTTTTTTTAACTGTATCAATAATCAAGAGCACATGAATATGAAAAAATTTCAAACATAATTCATAAATAATTTTTACATGTCATTTGAAAATATGATTTCATATTCATTACATAATCCCTTTTGCAATTCCACATTCAGAGAAAATGTAACCATTATAGATTACTCCAAGAGCGCCATATGAAGGTGCCCCCGTGGTTGATCAAAGTCTAACACTTGGCAATTATATAACGTGCCATTACATCCGTAGACAAAACCAAATGACATAGCGGATTAGATAGGTACTCCTAAATAGCTAGATTGCCTCTTGCACATCTCCATAAGCTTATTCATCTAATTGGAAACGTGAAAACCCTTGCTCTCGACCTAGTCAATTGAGTACCCGAGAGTTTAAGGACAAAAGCAAAAACTTCAGGTCAGACAATAGTCCGGTGTGAATAGTAACCTACCATCTCGAACCAACAAGATATCAAGAGACCATGCCACCGTGCGGAACATGTTTTCCCTCACTAGTATCTGAACTAAAATATCTCAACCATATATTGTGCTCCTACATCCACAATGGTTATAATATAATAATATTATTTTAATGCAAACATGCAATATACAGTGGACTGCCCATCCTAAGTTATTAGACTACTCATCTGAATTTCATTAACTATCCATCTTATGCTTATGTGGACTACCCCTCTCAGACATATTAGTTCTTAGATTACCCATCCCCTACCATGTTGACTACCTATAACCTATGGTTTCATTAACAAAATTATGTCGACTATCCATCTCACATGTTATTATTACTTAGATTACCCATCCCTTATCATGTTAACTACCCATTACCCATGATTTAGTTATTTAAATTATGTGGACTATCCATCACACATATCCCATTGATTTAAAAATTAACGTGGACTACCCATCACATATCCCATAGTTTTCCTAAGACAACTATGAATCCTATTTTAGCCTTGTAGAGAATATCCACCTCCATCATGATGTGGGCTATCTATCTCACTTCCCATTGTTTTCCTAGGATGGCTATGAACCCATCATTTAAGGATTTAATCCATATTTCTAACATGTTTAACCTATGTCTATTAGAATCCCAAATTAGGTTATCTCCCCTTAAATTTGTAACATTTCAAAGTGACATACATTGGTATCCCTGAATGATCTATGTCGTACTCATTAAGACATACATTGGTATCCCTAAATTTTTAAAGTCAAAATCAAAAGTCATAAGGTTCATCGTCATCGCCATTGACCCTTATATAACATAGGCTATCCACTTTTTGAAACAAATACTTAGGTTATTACAAAACAAATGGCTAACTACTAAAAACATAGGGTCATCGACCCTCTCGAACGTAGGCCCCTTTGCCTCTTTAAAATATTTTTAGTTTACATAACAATGAGCCTCTTCGGCGTTAAAAGGAAGAGATGCGAAGTCAATGCCACACTGCATCGTGACAAATCCTCAAGCCATATGAAACCTTGGTATATAGTGTAACATCCTCTATCTTGGGTCCTAAAGCTAAGTGGCATAGATGCTGCAGTCATCTATAGTATTAACTTCTGGTAATAAAGTACGGTAATGTTAATGGTATCCATAATATCAGAAGCACATGAATATGACACAAAATCACAGATTCAAAAACAACTTTACTGATTACATTGCAAAACCATGTTTCCTATTTCAGAACATAATCCCAAATGTTTTTCAGGATTTGATCAAATATAATTATTAAAAATTATGTTAAGAGCGATATATAAAGATGCCTTCTTGGATGACAAAAGTACTAAATAGACATATTAGTTTTAATGCAGCGCAGCGGTAATAAAACTAAATAGCTTATATATAGCTACCTTTACCTCATGCACGTTTTCAAAAGCTTTATTTGTCCAACTTACTATACCTGAAAAACCTTAACTCTCAATCTACTCAAATTGAATTTTGAGCACCCGAGAGTTTAAGGAGAAAACATAAACTTCGAGTCAGACATAAAGCCTAGTGTGAATAATACTATTACATCTTGGATTTCTGATATTAAATGAGTCCACGCAGCTTAGCGGAATGGGTCCCCTCACTAATATCCCATTAAAACATATCTTTTTGCAAATCATAATTCTGCAATCAAACTGATTAAAACAATAACAGCAATACCATATATGCTAATAAATCAGGTAATAAATGGACTATCTGTCCTAACAATATAGTTTTGTTTGGTTAACTACTAACCATTGGCTGACTCAGCCTTACCAGAAAAATAATAATCTAACATCTGTTAGACGCACTTTTGAATGGTCTATCCTCATCTTATTTCTTCCAGGGTCAACTGAACCTAATGGTTATATGGGCTTACCAATAACCTATCCTCCTTCTTTATATATTCCTTTCTTTGTGTAACATCATTTAAGTCTTACCTATGACAAAGCCCTACACAATGGACTTTTGGACTAAATTAGCTAGGGGCTATAGCTAATGTATACGACATGACCCTATACCAGTCCCATCTATTATTCAAATATCTAGGTCATTTACTTAGGGTTAACTATCCATCAAAATTTTCCTTAAAAACATTGCAAAATGATTTAACCATTTAAATCATACTTAAACAAGGAAAACATTCTTTTGCTTTACTCAAATCTCTTTGTCATGATATATGATTTAGAAAAAAAATTGTTGATGAAAACCTTCGAAACCTTTGTTTAAAAGCTTTAAACAATTTCTTTTGAAACCTTTAAAAATACCACTTTTGAAACCATTTTACTACTTCAACTTGTAACACTAAGCCGAAAGGTCAAAACCTACCTTTCGAAAGCATTTATAATTGACCTTTCAAAACCATTGAAAGTATCATTTCAAAACCTTTATAAAACCTTAAACGTCCTCTTTCCAAAACAACTCAAGCTTTCCTTTCGAAAACATTAGAAACCTTCCATTCAAACACTAAAAGAAAACCTTATGAAAACATTGGGAAATTGCCCCCTTTGAACTTTTATTAGTTACCTATCATAAGCTTTATAGTCCTTTACTTTAAAAAAATCTTTCGAAAGCATTGGGTTTAAGTAAAAGATTGTGGAACATAGTTCGAAACTATTTAAAACATTCCTTTTGAAACCTTTAGGTTTATCTTTCAGTAGAACAAAGGGTTTTAAAAGAACTAGGTCGAAAGCGACTCTTTCGAAAGCAATTTTACAAGTAAAAGAAAGTAGAAAACTTCGAAATCATCCCCTATGAAACCTTGGAGAAGTGGCTTTCAGATTTAAAACAAAAGGACCCTTTCAAAGGCATTGCTTTGAAAGGTAGAAAGCGACAGCTGGGGTTTTGACCCCTTTGAAGGCTTATTCTTTAAAACAAAGGTGACAACCTCTTTCGAAAGCTCTTTTCTTTAAAACAACCAAGTCGAAAGCCATTTCTTTCGAAAGTTTCATTTGCAACCAAAATAGTTCTAAGTTTACCAAAGCTACTTCAACCCCTTCGAAAGCCTGTTTTGACTCCATACGTTTCACCTAATTTCAATCTACGTACCGAAGCAGATAACATCTGTATTAGTTTCTACTTAGATGGATGCAGCAGTATGAGGTCAAAAGGTGCTACTAGAAGTGACGAAGCAGTAAAACTTTACAAAATGGATTTTTAACCTTTTAAAGCAATTTCTTTCTAATTAACCTATCATGTTTATCAACACATGATTAGTAACCAATTCTTTTTCAAAATCTTTTATAAAAGTGTTGTCGAATTTCAGAAATTAACATTTAAAACATTTACTAATTGCCCCTTCTCCTTTTATAAACATATAAAATATTTAAGTCCCACACCTTAAATAATTTTATACATTTAATAAAACACATCGAAAAATTCTCCAAAATACCCATAACTCATTTTTACTATGTTTTCTAACATATTTAAATTTCTGACCCAAAGCAAACATATAATAGCCGTAATTAATTTTAAACCCAATTTAACCAATTTCTTCTAGAAAGTTCATAATAAATCCTCATTAATTCAGAAAATTATGAAACTTGATAGCCATCTTTAAAATAATATTTCTGACCTTATATCAAAATCGCAAGCCATTTGGATGTCATTTGATAGGTTTATCAAATCAAATCATATCATAAAATATATACGAAGCAACATAAATCATCAACAACCATATATTCATTTAACAATCAAAACATTGCATAATACTTGGAAAAATAGGTTCAGATGTTATCTAGAAACTGAAAATAACAAATATCATATGTAATCTATTATTCAGCTTGGCTTATGATTAAGGATTTTGAGATTTGCCCTTGAATTTATTTAAATAAGCTTCCTTCTTGAAATCTTGCTTATCTTCGGCTTATCTTCTTCTAATGGTGGCCTGCCTTATTTTGGTTTTGGTTTTAGTTTGTAAATAATTATGAATGAAGGTAGGTTAAGGGTTTAGGGTATAAGAATATAACTTATTCCTGTTTTTCCCTTATCTATTACCCATCCTTATTTTATGTTAATTCCCTTTTATTCATTAGTTAATTAGGCACGGCTACCTTAAAGTATTACAAATCTCAATTCCGTTAACCATTTATATTATTTTATTTTATTTACCTAATTAAATGTCCTAAATATTGTTAATCAACATTAGGGTCGTTACAGATTCACATCCTTAAAGAATTTTATCCCCGAAATTATGATAAGGTACTCATCAAAATCAATCATAAAAGTAAAACACACCTTGAAACAAGTTAGGATAAGTATCTCGAATCCTTCGCTCAGTTTCCCAAGTATAATCTATCTCATCGTCACTCCACTAGACTTTGACTAATCTTACTGTCTTGTTCCTTAGCCTTTTTCATCTCTCGTGACTATACGAACTGGTTTTCCAACATAGTCAAATTCTGTTCCACAACTAAGTCATTTAACACTGCCGTTGCAATAGTAGTCTCTGGATTTCGAATACACTTCCTTAGATAAGAAATATAAAAGACATTATGGACTCTTGCCAAACTACTTGATAACTCCACTTTGTATGCGATTTTCCCGATTCTCTATATAATAGGAAATAGTACAACGAATCTCGGTGCTAATTTTCTAGATTTCTCGAAGTGGATTAAACCTTTAATCGGTGATACCTTGACGACAATGTGATCTCCAACTAAGAACTCCAAGTCTTTTCGTCTTTTATCTACATAGCTTTTCTTCCTAGACTGGGCTTCCTTCATTCTGGCTCGAATGTGTTCAATCTTTTATGCAGCTTCTCTAACCAAATCCGAACCAAGAACTAAGTTATCTCCGGTCTCTAATCAACAAATGAGAGATTTGCATGGCCTTTCATACAAAGCTTTAAATGGTGTAACCCCTATACTAGCCTAATAAACGTTGTTATATGAAAACTCGACTAAGTGCAGGTGGTCTTGTCATGATCCCCCAAACTTTAGTACACAAGCTCTTAATAAATCCTCTAAGACTTTGTTAACTCTCTCTGTTTTTCTATCAGTCTGCGGATGGTAAGCGGTACTCATCTTGAGCTTGGTACCCAAAGTCTCTTGTAGACTCCTTCAAAACCCGCTAGTCAATAAGGAATATCTATCACTTATTATGCTACTAGGAATTCCACGTAGTCTAGCTACATTCTTCACAAATAACCTAGCTAAAACAGGTGCCGTTCTGATTGACTTAACTGGAATGAAATAGGAATTCTGGGTCAACCTATCCACTATGAGCCAAATGCTTTCATTTTCTCTATTTTACCTTAGCAACCCATTTTAAAAATCCATTAAGATAGAGTCCCATTTCCATACTGAAACATCTAAAGGCCACTTGGTTTCTGATGTTCGGCTTTTACCTGTTGATAGTTCGAACACTGTTTCACTCATAAGCCTCCATCCTTCTTCATGCCTTCCCAAAAGAAACTCATTTTCATATCTTGATACATCTTAGTTCCTCCCCGACGAATAGTGAACTTTGAACGATGGCATTCTTCTAGAACTTCTTTCCTTATGTTTTCCACATTCGGAATGCACAGTCGCCCTTTCTTCCTTAACAATCCATTCTGGTCAAAACTGAAATCTTTCAAGTCATCGCTCTCTGTTTCATCCATCAACTTTCTGATCCTTTCTGCTAATAATGTATCCTCCTTCTACTTAGAAGCAATCTTTTCGATCATCACTGATCGAACTTCTAAACATGACAACATAGTAGTTTCCTTACTAGACCTAGCTTCAGTTCTCCACTGTATCCTGCATGTAGTCAATGCTTCTTAATCTTTCCACTTAGTCATCATTGCCAATATAGTATTTTGATGTTTTCTATTAACCTTTCTGCCTTTTCCTAGTGTGTAATCTATACCAAAGTCATAAGCGTCTAAAAACTCTAACCACCTTTGTTGTATCATATTCAACTCCTTCTGAGAGAGTAAATACTTCATCGACTTATAATTCGTATATAGCTCAAACCTCTCCCCCATAAGGTAATTTCTTTACACCTTCAATGCAAAATTACTGCACCTAATTCCAAATCATGCATGAGATATCTAACCTCATGCGGTATGAGCTATCGAGAAGCATATGCAATTACTTTACCTCATTGCATTAAGACGACTCCTAATCCTATTCCATATACATCCGTACAGACTAGTAAATTCCGATTCTCTTCTGAAACAACTAACACATGTGCATTTTTCAATACGTGTTTCAGCTTCTGGAATGCTTCCTCACACTTATCGGTCTAGACAAATTTCACATCTTTCCACGTTAGCTTAGTCATCGATGCCGCTATACGCAAAATGCCCTTAATGATTCTTCGATAGTAACTAGCTAATCCAAGAAACTTTTTGTTTCAGTCATTGTCTTGGGTCTCTTCCAATTATTCACTAGCTTGATTCTAGCCTGATCTATTAACAACCCTTTCTCTGACTACATGACCAAGAAATTTCACTTCCTTCTTCCTGAAATGACCTTTAAATTTTTTGCTTTTAGTTGGTGCTGCCTCAACATCTCAGGCACCACTATAAGATGATCTTCATGCTCTCTTTCATCTTTAGAGTATATCAAAATATCATCTATGAATATCAACACGAACCTATCCAAGTATTCTCGAAAAATTTGGTTCATCAAATCCACAGAGAATGCTGGTGCATTGATTAGTCCAAATGGCATTACTAGCCATTCGTAAGATCCATATCTAGTTCTAAGCTGTCAAAGGAATGCTATTTTCAGCCACTCTAAGCTGATGGAATCCTATTGCCAAATCCAACTAGGAAAATACTTTGGCTCCACTCAGTTGATCGAACAAATAATCAATTCTAGGTAACAGATATCGATTCTTTATCGTCTTCTCATTCAATTTACGATAATCAATACATAACCTTAATGATCCGTTCGGCTTCTTCACAAGCATTGCAGCTTCTCCCCAAGGCAAACTACTTGGTTTGATAAAATTCTTTCTTTCCAAATCCACCAACTGCACCTTTAGCTCCCTCATCTCGATAGGTGTCATTCTACTTGGTGGTCTACTTACCGGTTTAGCTCCTGGTACTAAATCTATCCTAAACTATTTGCCTTCTACCTACACAACACCCAACAATGCATTAACCTCAAACTAAGGTTTTCCACGTAGTATAAAACCCGATCACTAAAATCGGGGTGCTAAGCGATATTTTCCTATCATGAAAAAATATCCTAGCATCGTATTTACTTAAGCAATCCATACCCAAAACAATTTTGAATCCTATAAAATCAAACACATGTAAACTGCAAGCAAATGTATGACCTAACAATTCAAACTCTAGGTGGCCACATCTCATCCCAAGAGTCGCATATCCTTCTATCGGTTTGCAACCCTTAAAGAAGTAACTAGGTATGAGGGTTCTAGGTTAAGCTTATCTACCAAACAATGATATATAAAACAATGTGATGCACCATAACAAATAGAACTCTAATCAATACACCATGAATTAAAAGCGTACCTCCCAACTCTTTTCCCTTCTCCTCTACTATTGGTCTCGATGTAGCCAGCTCCAATGCAAACATCTTGCCTTTTCCATTCTTGTCTGGCTCCTTGCACTACTTCTTATAGTGTCCAATCTGATCACAATTGAAACACCTTCCTCCTTTCTTCTCAGTAGCTTTCTTCCCTTTGCTTGTCTGACACTCATGAGCATACTTTCCTTTCTTATCACACTTATAATAACAACTTATGCCTTCCCTTTCTTAGCAGCTCTATTCTTCTAAGCTCCTTTCTTATGGAAAACTTCCTTTTCTGGTTCTACCGTCCTTAAGCCTCCTTTTCCTTGTTTCCTTCAAGATAAGTAAGCATCTTTCCTTTTCTGATTCTGCACATCTTCGAAAGATTTATTCATCCAACCTATTAAACCTGAAAACCTTAACTCTCAATCTACTCAAATTGAATTTTGAGCAACCTAAGAGTTTAAGGAAAAAACATAATCTTCGAGTCAGACATAAAGTCTGATGTTAATAATATTATTATATTTCGGATTTCTTATATTGTTAGACCACGTCGCTTAGCGGAATGAGTTTCAACTCACTAATATCCCTTTAAAACATATCTTTTTGCAAATCAGAATCCTGCAGTCAAACCGATTAAAACAATAATAGCAATATCATATATGCTCACAAATCAGGTAATAAATGGAGTATCTGTTCGAACAATATAATTTTGTTTATCTAACTACTAACCATTGGCTGACTCGGCCCTATAAGACAAAATAAAAAATCTAACATCTGTTAGACGCACTTTTGGACGGTCAGTCCTTATCTTATTTCTCCTAGGGTCAACTAATCCAAATGGTTTTGCGGGTTCACCAATAACCTATCCTCCTTCATTGTATATTCCTTTCTATGTGTAACATCATTTAAGTCTTATCTTGACTAAGCCTTACAGACTGGAATTTTAGACTAAATTAGCTAGGGCTATAGCTAATGTATAGGTCGTGGCCCTATACCGGTCCATCTGGTAACTACCCATTAAAATTTTCCTTGAAAGCATTTCTTGCAAAATGATCTAACCCTTTAAATCAAACTTAAACAAGGAAAACATACCTTTGCTTTACCCTAATCTCTTTACCATGATATATGCTTTACAAAACACATAGTTGATGAAAACCTTTGAACCTTTATTTAAAAACTTTAAACAATCTCTTTCGAAACCTTTGAAAGTACCCATTTCGAAATCTTTAACTACTTTACCTTGTAACACTAGGCTAAAAGGCCCAAACATACCTTTCGAAAGCATTTATAATTGACCATTCGAAACCATTGAAAGTGTCCTTTCGAAACATTTATAAAACCTTATACACCCTCTTTCCAAAACATTTCAAACTTTCCTTTCGAAAACATTAGAAACCTTCCATTCAAACTCTAAAGGCAACCTTTCGAAAACATTGGGAAATTACCCCATTCGAAACCTTAACGAGTTACCTTTTGAAAGCTTTAAAGTCCTTTACTTAAAACAAACCTTTCAAAAGCATTGGATTCATGTAAAAGCTTGTGGGACACAGTTCCGAAACCATTTAAAACATTACTTTTGGAACTTTTGGGTTTGTCTTTCAATAGAACAAAGGATCCTAAAAGAACAAGGTTGAAAGCAACTCTTTCGAAAGCAATTTTCTAAGTAAAAGAAAGTAGATGGCTTTGAAACAATCCCCTTCGAAACCATGGAGAAGTGGCTTCTAGGTTTTAACCAAAAGGGCCCTTTCGAAGGCATTGCTTCAAAAGGTAGAAAGCGACCCCTTCGAAGGCTTATTCTTTAAACAAAGGTGGAAACCTCTTTCGAAAGCTCTTTTCTTTTGAACAATTGATCAAATTGAAAGCTAGTTCTTTCGAAAGCTTCATCTGCAACCAAAATGGTTCTAAGTTTACCAAAGCTACTTCAACCCCTTCGAAAACCTGTTTCAACTCCTCAACTTTCACCGAACTCCAATCCACTATGCACTGAAGCTGATACCATATGTATTGGTTTGACTTAAATGGAGGCGGCAGTATGAGGTCAAAAGGTGCTGTTATAAGTGTCGAAGCTATAAAACTTTATAAAACCTATTTTTTTAACCTCTTAAAGCAATTTCTTTCTAGCTAACCTAACTTGTTTGTCAACATGTGATTGGTTGCCAATTATTTTTCAAAATCTTTTATAAAAGTGCTGCCAAATTTTAGAAACAACATTTAAAACATTTACAAATTTCCCCTTCTACTTTTATAAACATATAAAAAATTTAAGTCCCATACCTTAAATAATTTTATACATTCAATAAAACACTTACCAAAATTCTCCAAAAATACCCATAACTCACTTTTAATATGTTTTCTAACATATTTAAATTTCTAACCCAAAGCAAACATATAACAACCATAACTAATTTTAAACCTAATTTAACCATTTTCTTCGCTGAAAAATTCATAATAAATCTACATTAATTTAGAAAATTATGAAACTTGAAACCCATCTTTAAAATAATATTTTCGACCTTATATCAAAATTGAATTGCATTTGGATGTCATTTGATAGGTTTTTCAAATCAAACCTTATCATAAAATGTATATGAAGCAACATAAATCATCAATAAGCATATATTCATTTAACAATCAGAACATGGCATAGTACTTTGCAAAACAGGTTCGGATCTTATCCAGAAATTGAAAATAACAAATATGAGATGTAATCTATTATTCACCTTTGCTTATGATTAAGGAGTTCGAGATTTTCCTTTGAATGAGTTTGATTAAGCTTCCTTTTTGAAATCTCACTTATCTTCCACTTATCTTCCACTTATCTTCTTCTAATGGTGGTCAGCCTTGTTCCTATTTTTGTTTTAGTTTGTGAATGATTATGAATGAAGGTGGGTTAAGGTTTAGGGTATAAGAATATAACCTATTCCTATTTTCCCCTTATCTATTACCCTTCCTTATTTTATGTCAATTCCCATTTGTTCATTAGTTAATTAGGCACGAATACCTTAAAGTTTTACAAATCTCAATTCCCTTAACCATTTGCATTGTTTCATTTAGTTTATCTAATTAAATGTCCTAAATAATGTTAATCAACATTAGGGTCATTGCATATAGGGTTGTCGACACTGATGCATAACGACCTCAAGACTATGGGCGTCTCTATAAAACTTTTATACTTAAGTTACTTCAGCTATTAGGCCGCTAAAGGTATAAGTGCGAAGTTAAAACACCAGCAAAGAGGTGTGGCGTCAACATAGATGAATCATGAGAATGATTTTGCCGTCTTCAATGGGTTGTCATCTTGATTGACGTTGACTAGGTTGGAAGTACTCCATAACTAAGCGGCTATCTTGTGCTTCTCTTCTCATCGTCGTCGACACTCATAGATGCGATGCAGTGTTAGGTGCAACGACATCAAAGGTGACATGGCCTTACTGTAAATTATAATTAAACTGAATTCTTACTACTAAAACCAGTTTCTTTTTAACAAATCCAATTGTTTTTCAAAATATGATTGGTCTCCACAAAACTTTGTATTTTCTTTTCAGTTTTACTACCGCATAAAATTTCCAAGTTCCAAAATATTTGTAAACTTAATTAATTGATACCCTTAATTAATTATTGGTTTACATGCTTATCTAGCATAATAAATTCATAGTAACTCAAACTTACTTGGAAAACATCCCCAAAAACTACAGAATTTTAGAAATACCATATTTTTTACCATATAAAAATTTCAAGGGAAAAACCATGTTTAATTGTTTTAATAATTAAAATCCAAAACCAACCCATTTTCCTCCTTAGGAAATTCATAAAATATTCAATTTAATTTGGAAAATTTAGAAATTAAAAAGTCATCTCTAAAAATAATGTTTTACTGAACATACAAGAAAATCAAAGCTATAGGAGATTAAAAACTTAGGCTTTACCCTCAAGACCCACTTAAATAATTCCATAAACAATTCTATAAATCATTATTCTACCTAAACAATGATTAAACAACCATAACTTGCAAAAATCATCAAAAGCATTCGGATATTATCAATAGCCGAATTCAAGAACTAAAAATAGAGATGTTTCATATATTATTTACCTTAAAAATTGATGTTGGGGTTGAGATTTGATTAGTGCTTATGTTTCCCCGAACTTTGCATGAATCTCTTCTAATTTTGATCCTCTTCTCCCATGCTTTAATTACCGGCCTCAAAATTTTCTTTTGTGATTGTTTTTTAAATGAGATTATGAGTGATATGAGGGAGAGAATGTTTAAGGTAAAGGGTGGCTTTATTTCCTAGTTTACCCCTCTCGTGCACTCTTTCTTTCATTAAACTTAAAACAATCTTACTTAGTTCATTAGTAATGGCTCGACCTTATGCATTTTCAAATCTTATTTTCCTTAACCATTAACATTATTCTATTTAATCTATCATATTAAATATCCTGAATAATGTTAATATAAAATTAAGAGTATTACAAAATATCATTTATATATCCCTCTTGTAAAATACCATTCTTAAATCCCTCTTTCGAAAAATATCGTTTATAAATGTCCTTTAAAAAATATCATTTATAAATCTACTCCATAAAATATCATTTATAAATTCTTTAATTCTATAAATTAATTACCTTAAAACATCACAAATGAAATAATAAATTTCCTTTAAACCGTATTTATAAAATAAATTACTTAAACATCCATAACAACGTAATTAATTAACTTAACCCATTATTAATTAAATAAATTAACTAACTTAAACAACATTAAATATCTTTAATAAAAAAATTAAATAACTTTAGACCCTTTAATGAAATAATTAAATAACTTAAACATCTTTAATAAAGAAATTAATTAGCTTAATTTAACGTCATAATATAAATAATTACTACTCTAAACATCATTAACAAAGTAATTAAACACTTTACACATCAATAATAAAATAATTAAACACTTTTAATTAAGACAAGTAATAAGCTTTAAATATTATTCAAATGGAGGCTCAGTGACCACAATAGTACTTAAACAAGCTACCATTTATTTCAATTATACCTTTCAAGTAACAAAATGGGTATTTACATATACAGGTATATATGGAAATAAATCAATTAGCAATCACTAGCTAATCCATCACTTATCCAATAATGAATATATCCATATATTAATTAACATACATATGAATAAGTGTCCAATTTTATATAATAGAAAATCAAAGATTTATTCTGCTAAACAGATGTCACCCAAAATCTACACAACTTAATTATAGCAGAATGGTATTTTATTCTGCTAAATAGATATCTAAATAATTCTATTCAATTAAATTTAATATATTGGCGTTTTATTTGAGCAAGTAGTTAACTCTAATAAGGTATAATAAATTTAGCGACGTTATTATTTAAAATAATGTGATTAAATTCAGTCTTTATTACGATAACATAAATTTACACATCGCCAAATCTATCAGCAAGTTCACTACGTTGCAGTACTCACTACTACGAGTTCAAAGCAAAAATCCATGGGTCAAATAGATCTAGGATGAGCAAGTCATCACATTTACACTTTAACATATTAAATTTATATAAATAAAGAAATTCAAGCTCCTTAATCCACAATTGTTCGACCTGGCCCATCACTCAATAAAACATGATCCACTTCACTACTCTTGCCCTCCCCCTTACTTTTGTGCAAATGACCACAATTTCAAGATGTAAAGTTCAAATTCTTTGTATTAAACAGTACAATCTGCCTAATTCCTCATGTTCCTTGCTATTTCATGCCTCCCCATCTCCATGCAAATCCTTTCCCAATCACGTATCCTTGGCCGCACATCCTTATGGTCGAACTCCACCTCTACACAAGCCTCACCTCCTTCTCACTTCCATGCTCATAAGCCTACATCTTCCAACTTTCTTCACTGCACACGTATGCACTCCATACAAATATATACTCATACACACAAGTGCATAAGCACATGTAAACTCCTTCCCTCCTTCAACTTGATGTTGTCGCTTACACCCTCCCTCACCGCACATGTATGCACTCCATACAAATATAAACTCACACACATGAGTGCAGAGGCACATGCAAACTCCATCCTTCTTTCATCTTCATGCCACCACCCAGAATCACTCATGCCTATCCTCTCACTTCATTGCACACCGTATACACGCATGCACACACTCACACACCCACAAAAACTCAAGGAAATGTAAACAAACACACACACATGAAGAAAAAGAAAAAGAAAGTGAAAGAAGAGAAGTAAAAAAAAATGGAGTATAAGAAGAAAAGGCAAATGTGATCTTCGTGAATTTCAATGCAAAGAGAGAGAAAAAATGTGCGTTCATACTCTAGTTTCACGCATGTAAAAAATGTGTTCCTCCATTCCTTTTTTTCTTTTGCAACACAAGAAAATAAAATAAAATTAAGAACGAGTCTTGCTTGTGTTATCACCCCTTGCATAGGTTGAAGTATAACTATAATAAAGGTGTTTCTAAAAAGATAAGCATTCAAGAAAATATGTTGTGTCCCTTAGATAATTGTATGCATGTAGGTACGGACAATAAATGTTAAGCATTCAAAATTCAAGAGCAAGGACATGTGCCAAAACAAAATGATATGGCAAAGTTTTGTTAAGTATTGTTATAAAAATTTGAATGTCTTTAAAAAAAGTTTCTATATATACCGCTACAATATCTTACTCGCATATGAGCCATGAACGAAAAAGTAAAAGTACAATCATGAACAACAATTCAGCTCGATCTCAAAACAAAAATAAAATACATAGGTTATCTAATTCTGTGAAATTCGGTAACGACTCGGAATTTCACTGCTTTGATTTGTGAATATTTAATTAATTTTAAATATTCAATATATAGTTTTTATAATGAAAACAAAACTCTTTTAAATAATAAATAATGACGGTGAAATAGTTTTTATTTTTTTTACAAAAATTTATAGTTAAAAAAAAAACATTCGTTTACCTAATTTTCGACTTTTCGTTAGCTAAACGTTATCGAAAACGTTGTGAACACTAATGTAAATATATACGCACAAATATATAAATATTTTAGTTTATATTGGAATGTATATATGTGTATGTGCATAAGTTCATAAAGTTTTAAAAATAAATAAAAAAATAAGGAAATATAATGTGACATTTTGACGACATGAGGAAGAAACATGTTTAAACCATAAGTACACATCCAAGTAATACATGTTGACTTAGGAATTTGGTAGGGCCAAGGAAGGACGTTGGTACTTGGAGAGGTGGAAGTTTTATGATGTAGAAACCATGGAGTCGAGGCAAAGTACGATGGGAATTTAAGTAATTTGGCTATCTCCTTATATATAAAAACCATCTTCCCTTTTCTTTTCATTTGATTTTTTTCATTTTTCTATTTTTCCTAAAGCTTTATTCTTGCTTCCTAAGCTCTAAAGTATATGGCTTTCTGACAATTTTGTATAATTTGTAAACTTTGATTCATATATGCAAAATCTTTTAAAAAGCTTGCTAAACTCCTCTTTTGCATGTTTAAATTCCTTCATTTTTACCCTAATTTCCTTCAACCATAGCTCCCATTAATAACCCCAAAACATGATTTTATTTATTCCAAAGTACATTAAATTCCAGTGGCTAAAAATCTCCTTTAGACTATTTATTCAAAATTTGAGTGTAGCTATTCCAAAAAGTTATTTCTTTTGAACCCATTTTCGGACTCAAAAATCCAATACCGAAAATGGTCCTCCTTGTTTCGGCCATAACTTCCTCAAAATTTAATATTTTTGAGAAATTCTTTTTGTTAAACGATAGAGAAAAGAAAAATATAAAACTTTCCTTTTTATCACTTTACAAAAATTAAAGAGTAAAATGTTCAAAAGTCAAGTGCAAAATGACCTGTTTTCAAGAAGAGTTTGTATTTTTCCAAGCCTCCCGAATTTCAAAGTGTGTCAGGTTTTCAAAGGATTTCCGGTGAGTAAACATTTTTTTTAAGATTTTCTTTAAACTTTTATACGTTGGTTGATTTGTGGCTTAGTTTTCTATTTGAAATCTTAGTTTATTGTGTGATTTTTTGTATGTGTGCATTAATTGTATGTGATGGTAGTTAGATTTGAAGTTGAAATTTAAATATGGTATCATTCGGCAAGTTGTACACTTTGTTATATGCGATGAGCTTGCTTATGTTTTGGTTGTTGCATGTATATGTTGGCATTGACATGATTATAAGTTAGGTTGCTAGGGAGGATGGCAGTTTGATTCGGTTTCCAATGGAGAATCCTTGTATAGAAGAAAGATACAAACTTTGGTTTAAAATCCAAATCGTTTTAAAGTTAGTGAATTGAAAGTTAGTAAGAGATGTTATTGAGTGGAAGTTAGTGCACAATATTAGCACTTGAAAATACGTATATCCATAGCGATAGTCACTATGGATGTAGTTTTGCCTTAAAAATCCAATTTTTTAAAATTTTGGTTTTTGAACTTAAAAGTGTTTATAAATATTTTATAAACTTAATAATAATGTTTTATAAAGTTAGTAAAGTTTTTAATAATTATTTTTTAATTGATTAAGTTTTTAATAATTAATAATTAACTAAAGACTAAACAAGGTTTAATAATAATAATTAAGTGAAGATTAGTTCTTAATTAATTATCTTTTAAAGTTAAGATTTATTTTAATTAATTATTAATTAACTTAATTAAGTATAAGTTAAGTAAATTATTTATATTTAATTTATCATTAATTAAATATAGGATTAATTATTAATCAAGTGTAAATTATTTTTAATTATAAATCAATAAAGGTTTTAATTTATATTAAATTATTTATTAAAGGTTTAATTTATTACTTAAGTTTAATTAAAGATTAATTAATTAAGATTAATTAATATTTAATTATTAATGAAGGTGTAATTAATGATTAATTTGGGTTTAATTAATAGTTAATTATTGTTTAATTATTTAATTAAATCAAGTCAATTTTAATTAAAATTTATTATGATTTAAATAAGGATTTAACTTATAATTAATTATTTTAAATAGGATTTTAAAGTGTTAAATCCTTTGGTTTCCAAAATAAAATTATTTTAAAGTACTTCTTTTTCAAAGATGGTTTTGAATACTAGTGATTCAGGTGTTGATACCATTAAGAAACCATATAACTGTGATTAGTTATAACTTAGACTTTTGGGTTTGTTCGTATGGGCATGCGTTAGCAGAATAAATCCATATTCTTCTATAAATGGATTGAAGTGTCTGGAGATCTGTCTAGCAAGACAAATCACCATCTTTCTATAAGGTTTATTGGACATATATATGCTAGTTAGTTCATATTGACATGTTATTCCCTTATTGGATGTGAGTTGTATTTACATATATGTTGATCTATGAAAATAACTGATAAGTGAATTGGAATTGAAATTGAAATTGAACGGTAGCTTAAATTAGTACCATTGGGATTGCTAAGCCTCTTTTTGAAATTATAAACTGTGTTTTTGAATTAACCTAAATTCTTTGTTCAATTTGGGTTTAAAGTTTATGAATGATTTCAAGTTATTTTATAAAGTTATTTTTAACTAATATCTTGTTTACCAAAGGGGTTTTACTAAAGAGTTTACTTAAAGTGGTTTTACAAAAGATATTTTGTAAACGATATTTTATAAAGGATTTATAAAGAAGTTTTATAAATAGTTTTGAATTAGAAAGAGATTTTATAAACCATTTTAGAGATTCTAAAAGAGGTTTTAAATCTAATTTGGAAATTTATAGGAGGTTTGAAATGTGAAGTGAACTTACAAAAGTATTTTTCTCAGGAATAAATGAATGTGTTTAATAGTAAAAGATGTTTTGGGAAGGGAATTAGTTAGCCATTTAGTATGGAATTTTGTAAGAGGAAAGTATTCCGAAGCTATTAAGTTTAAAAGGGATGTAAGGGGTTTAAGGAAAAGTGTTTTAGAAAAGATCCTTTGATAAAGTTTTATAAAGTGATTTAATTAATTAAATATTAATTAATAAAGGCTTAGAGAATCCCATACGCAATTGAATCAATGCTTGATTGTTTGTTTATTTGATAGTTAAATAACAACTATCAAATCTGGACCAAAACGTAACTTTGAAAATATCTAGGGGAAACACGAAAATTGTATGGTACAGTTACCGTCTGTGGTGCTATATTATACGTATAAATTTGTTTCGTTCTTCTAGGATAAAGGATAAGGAAATTCATCCATAAACAGTTAGGAGGTGAACTCCGCTCTTATCTTTTGTCTGTATATTTCCTAAAGAGTCGGAATTAAGTTTACGAGGACTATCGAAAGTTGTTTCGAAGAGACCGAGATCAGATCTGCTATTCGAAAACCACTTCGATCTAACTTAACATTTCGTGTTGAAGACATCTTAAAGAGCATGGAATCGAAGATGGAGTTTGAAGTGCAAGGGTTATTCTCTATTAATCCTTGGGAGTGATTCCCCGTAATGGATGTAATAGGGTAGTGCCTTCGGTTTCGTTCAGTTCCAGAATGAACTTATATGGATGAATGCTAGAATTGCTTTGATGCCAAGAGGGAAGTGTTAGCATTCCAAGAGGGAAGTGCTATATGTGAAAGGTAAAACGTAGCATCAAGCCTGATCAACCGGGAATGACTAAATAAGGAAGATGTAGCAGGGCTAATTGGGTTGCACCCATCAAGGATATGTCATCACCTTTCTAGATGAGCACTTATATTTACAGATTTAGTTATACAGTAGAGAGCTCCATAAAGGTTGGGAACAACCGGAGTGATGACATATTCAGTACTATCCAGTAAAGGGTAGGCCGGTCTTGTGTTTGGCAAGGGTCGTTAGGTATGATCTCGATACATTGTTCTAGAGGCGTACTGTAATGGACGGTATCCATGTAGCCCAATAATTAGTTGGAATCAATTCTCCAATACAAGCTTTACGGTTTTAGTTGTATACCAAATATGTTGAAATATGAGATGTAAGCATTCCAGCTATTTTATTATTTAACTTTGAACTGTTATACATTATTATAATATCATTGGATTCGGTATAAAAGTGTTTTGGTTATCGTAAGGTAAAAACCCTCGGTGTTTATGTGTGGCGTGGTCTTACTAGATACCTTTGATTTTTAAAAGGTTTTGAAATGTAATAATCAAGTTGTTTGAGTTTACTCACACTAGACTCATGTCTGACCTGGAGTTTTATTTTCTTTCCCTAAAACTCTTGGGTGCTCAAATTTTTAAGGGCAGCCAAGTAGTTGAGGTTTTTCCACGAATGCATTTTAGAGGAGCTCGGAGCAGGAGGCTTCATCGATAGCCGGTAGTTACCTTTTTTCCGTTGTATACTATATACTTTATATCCAATATATAAGGACAGGCTGTTATAACCGTCCTGGGTTAGAAATTGTGTTAGTGTAACTCTGATGTATCATTTTTGAAATGACTTTGTAAAGAATTATGTTGATTAATATATTTTATTCCGTTGCGCTGTGAGATTCTGTGTTTGCTCTTAGTTTCTTTTATCTTCTATCTTCTTTCTTTTGCCCTAACGAACGGTGTTTCAAGCACTTGAATGTTCGACATGTGATATAATGGACATATTAGTATCGATTTTCGAGGGTTGAAAATCTGGTTCGTTACAAATTCCAAAAATATCAACGTTTTCTGTAAAATATGAAAAAATCCTATAAATTAAATCAAAAATACGTCACCAAAATTCAGGCAATTATTTGAAACATATATATTATTATAACTAAATTCAAATTCAAATATTTAAATAAATTAAATATTCAAATTCGAAGACTCAAAAATTTCGGATTGTTATAGAGAATGGTCAAAGATGGAAGCGTATCTTTTCTTTCCCGTGCCATTTCACTCCCTTTTGGAATTCTAGTGCCGTCCTAACAAAGTTATAGCTGACCATACATTAGCCTCTTGTGGGCCTCATTCCACTTCAAGCCAAATCAAATAATTCATATTTAAATTAAAATTAAACATATATCGATATCGTACAGCTATAATTGTATATACAACTTTTATATACAAACTATTTTCAATGCCGGTAAACACAAATCAAATATAATTGTATAAGTAATAATTCATAAATATTAATTAATAACTACTATAATTTAATTAAATTGAGTGATATTCGAAGTATTTAGTATTTCCGTCATGTGACTTTTAAGTGTAAATTTGGTTAGAGATTAATATTGAACAATTCAAATATTAATGTTCACACGTTACCTTAGCTAGTGGTGTGACATTTTGGTCAAATATATCGCTTATATATAGCTTCGATAAAACCCATTTTACATATCTTAAAGGTTTTTCGATAGTGATAATTATTTACACTAGTTCTCTTCGTCAAAACTATATCACAATAGGACTTATGAAATTTCGTAAATATCAAAATTCCAATATCATTCACATTCAACTTTATAGTCCAAATACAAAGTCCTTGGTTCAATATTAATTATTATTATTAATCATACTGCTCTGGCTAGGGACTTCGACTTTAGGTTGATTTAAGTTGACCCCATCATACTAACTCTGTATATCCTAGGAGATGAATT
The DNA here is from genome assembly GCA_030765085.1 of Allium cepa. Lineage (NCBI taxonomy): Eukaryota > Viridiplantae > Streptophyta > Magnoliopsida > Asparagales > Amaryllidaceae > Allium > Allium cepa. The sequence continues at coordinate 224,957,580 of CM060943.1, read as the reverse complement.
CTCTCTTGAATAGTATTTCACTTCCAATGCTTCCACTCAACCCAATTATAGTTGTTTGATGGATGTCATGCCACGATTCAACCATAATCAAAGGGGAGTTTCCACATTGAAGCTCAACAGTATGCTTAAGTCGAGGAAATTGAGTAATGTTGTTACACTGATATTTCTTGTTTGACCTTAGTTATATTAACCAACAGAAATGTATCAAATGAGTCATTCCACAGTTACCTAATAACTATCAGTATGTAACCCAGCAGCCATGAGTAATACACTGCCCAATATTTGGAGAGCATTACGTACTCTAGTCTCAATGGATGTATCGATATCCAGTCTTGATACATTTTGAATAGGAATATTTAAAAAATTATGTTTATTTTATTATGATAAATACTCATGATGATAACACATTTTAATTACTATCAAAAAACACACAGTTATAGATTTTTGATTAAAATATACCTCTAATTAAATAAATAATTAATGTAACACATTGTAACAAATATATAATAGATATAAAACACTTTTATTTTGAATAAGAGTGGTTATCGGGTTAGATATCTGTAACATGTTACATAATTTCCCCTAGGGCGTATCTCTAACTTTATCATGTAATAATACCTACATCGTATGGAATCAATATCAAACACAGTAAGCATAACAAACATAGCAACAATCAAACAATCTCGCATCTCTCAACTCAATGGCTTTGGATATAAGATAACGCATATGATCCTAAGTATTGATTAGCGACTATATATCATCATAGTCCTATTGATGCTCAAATGCACTCTATCCCATAAGGCCAGGAAACTAGACCACCTTATATAGGTATAGGAATAAACAAATCACCCCGTATCGATCTACAATGAGCATCTCCCTGTTCCTTCTTCTTGAGCATGCATCAAGATCTGAGTTATCTACGATTCTTTAGCATATGTCCTAATAGTAGTAACCCCTTTATGTTCAACTCTACATGTTCACTCCACTCAAACTTGTTCCCTTAGACAATTCTAGTAGAAACCTTTGTTGTTCTACTTCACATGTTCACTCTGTATCAAACTAGTCTCCTTAGACGATCCTAGTAGAAATCCATGTACATTCTACTCTACAAGTTCACCCCATATTGAACCTGTCTCCTTGTACGATATCCAAATGCTACGTACACTTTCTGCTTGAACAATTCAATCTGCCACATTTACGTCATCGATTCGTTGAAGTCACCAACCCCTAAGAATCCTAAAGCAACCTTAAACCTACCATAAAGTGCATCCATGACAAGCCCGAAGCCAATACTCCATTCCTATGCTCTACCTAGTTTAGCTTGTGATAGGACCAAAGCAACACAACTACTGGACCTAAGCACAACCCTTGGATAGCATTTTTTATCTTGTATTTACCACCGAACTAACTTCTTTCCTGGACCAAAGCCAACCCTCAAACAGTTCCATCCTCGAATTGATGCACCTACCACATAGTGCCAGGACCGGATCGAAGCCAACTCCCAAACAAAAATTCTTCCCTGACCCTTCAACCAACAAACCAACCATGCACCAAGCCAACCTCTCACCAAACCAAAGCCTCCTCCATGTCTTTGCCTTCCTTGTCTGAAGTAGTAGCCAAACAAGCTTATGCCGAACACTAAACCCCGAATATTCTAAAGTCAACTCGTCATAGTCTAATTCTACATTTATAGATCTCCCATTCTTTGTGTACTACATCAGAGAGCATATTGTTACTCCTTCTATATAGAGACCCTTGACTATAGAATCGATTACCGGCCCCAGTTTGCTCTGATGAGCATTTTCAAGCATTCAAACATACAAGTAACATTCCAACATACAAACACAACATATAAACATACAAATACAACATTCAATAATCATTTAAACATGTAAATAGGCATCAAATCATAAATATTTATACTAAAACATATTCTCGGTCTGACTTAACATTCATATAAATAATTGTTCATCAAAACAATGCGTTCACATCATTTTAAATTTATTTTATTAAAAATTTAATTTCAAAACAGCGATAAAAAGCTATTAACTTTTAAAATGGAAAACATGTCAAAACCTAGATACAAATATGTATAGCATGCCTAAAGGTGATACATCAATCACAATCACCAAAAAATCAGCGAAAACACGAAAATAGAGGCACATCCAAAGTGGATAGCGAAAACCCAAATTAAAAATCATATATTTTTTAGTTTAAAAACATTTATAAAAAAATGTAAAACATATATCAACATTTATAATAAAGTGAAAGAACAGAATCATTCGCATAGGGTATAGAAATCGACAAGAATCACCAACTAATTGTAGATTCACCAAAACAGTGATGGATCCAGATTTAGGTAGCAGCTAATTGTTTTTCTATGCACTAATTTTGATATCCAAAAAGTCTCTTGCAAATCTCTTGCTTAAACCCCTTTTTAAAAATTGATTTATGTTCATTTTCAATGAAAGAATGATGGAATTTAGGTAGAAGATAGTCAATAGAGGCTAGGAAGCATTAGGTTTAGAGATATATTTATACTGATTAGGGGTTGTTATAGGAGTTACACTAACCCTGATCCATAAATTAATTAGCATGCCTAATTATGGGTTGGGTTACATTCTACCTAAAAGCTGTCAAAACCCCAAACAACAATATCTCATAAATCGTAAGTCCAAATATCTATTATGACCATATACTGGAATGGAAAACCATCGTATCTTTCATTTAGAAGTGGTTTAAGACCCCAATATGGCTCCTATCAAAATTTATATGCCTTACAAGAATTTTCAAAATCAAAGACATCCAATAAAAATTATGTGATTGGAAAATATCACTAGTTAACATTTCTCAATGTTATATTAAATTTGGAGCCAAGTTGATTTCAAAATATTATTTTTATAATCTAATAATATGTAAAAATGAGGATCATTACATGGTATGACACATAACTTTGAGTCAATGGTACAAGAAGAATGAAAGAAATGAGAACAAAAATAATAATTTAAGAGGAATGAAAGGAATGAAATTTACAAGAATATATATATATATATATATATATATATATATATATATATATATATATATATATATATAAACTTTAACGACGACCCGCCTTTTTGGATGATTTGAGTCACCTTTTTGGATGAATATTAATTAGTGCGTATATCTCTCATTTGAGGTCAGATTTGGATGTCGTCTTTTGCATTGGATTCGCATCGATGTTGTCTACGTCTTGAAATGGGATTCGTTGTTGTCCACTTCCATGCAATTTTCTTATTCGGGATAGAAGTGAGTGCTTAAACTCACTTATACAATACTAAAATTATTATGCAAGTTAAACCAAAATCATGAAGTGATATATTTCATCGATTTCTGTTTGGAAATTTAATTTAGAAATCACTGATTGTTGATGCCATGATATGTGATGACGATTGATTTTGTGACATATGTTTAATTAAATTAATTGCGATCCCAAATGCATGTATGGACCCTAAAAGTGTTAATATTGGGATTATGTGTATATTTAGCCACTGATTTTGAAATAAACCCTATCACCACCCTGTATACATTGACATTCAAATCGACATTAAATTGACGTTGAAATTGAATATCACCGCTAGTCAAACACCCTGACATTTGACAAATAACGACAGTTGTGATATATGGTTGAATTGGTTGATTTGGATGCTAATTTCATGTTTTAATGGATGACGTTGTGATGGATGATTTTGTGATTAGGTGCATGTTGATATTGATTTTGATATAACCCTGTTATCATCCTGGTTATTATTGAAACTATATGAATTGTCATTGGATCATTTGGACTTTGGCTATGAAAGAAAATTCTGAAAAATCAACCGCTTTTTTGTTTTTAATTTGAATATCATTTTTTAAATTGATTTTTAAATTAGATTTTAATTAGATTTTTAGAGAATTTTTAATTTTTATTTTTCGTAAATTAGAATTTAAACTTAAGTAAGATTATATGTTATAAAGAATATAAATTTTGACATGTTGGTTAAATTAATTGAAAAGTTGCTGTGAAATTTAGTTATAAAATTCAAATTCAAATGTAGAAAATATATTTGTAAAAGCGTTAAGTGATTTAAAACTTTTCTATAACTCCAATAAGTTATTTGGAGGATATTTGACAAAAGAACATGTATTTATTTCAATGATTCAGTAATTTTAAAAATTTAAACCTTGAAATTAATCATTTAAAATTTGTGATGATTAAGAAATCGATTGGAAATTTATGAAAGTTACTGGAAATTCTAATATGGTGTTTGAAAGGTCTGAAATTTTTTCTATGAATTCTTGAAGCAAATGAAGTTATTTGCAACCATATTTCATTTGATTTGATTCTATTTACATAAGAATTTTTAGCTCTAACTCAAGTGTATTATTTTCCTTTATGCTCGGGTCTGCTTGAGTATTTCAGTGTTTCGAAGATGTTTTTTTTGAAGATGAAGACAGAGTTTGAAGACTGTATTTACTAGTATATTTCTGTTGCATTGTTTTGTGAAATCTGATATGTGTAACTCTGATGTTATTGTACAATAAAATCAAATATATATTGTTAAACAACTTCATGAACTGTTTATATATTCATTATATTTTGTCATTCCGTTGTGAGATTCTGTATTTTGTTCTTCTGTATCTTATTTCCTTAGAATAAAATCGATTGATAATCCTTCTTTTAAATGGGCGAGGTTGACATGTATGGCTTATTGTCAACTTGAATCGTCTAGAAAAGTGGGTCGTCACATTAACATCCCCAAACATTTGCTTTTCTTCATCGAATTATGCTCTAAAGTTTTTAATTTCACCTATACGCTAACTATCCTGAAGTAATATCTAATTAGTACACAATTCTAATGCCAAAAAAAGTTTGACATGGTGTTTTAAATGGTTAGAAGCCTTCACTTTAGCTTTCTACACTTTTTTCACTTTAAATTTGCTTAGAAATGTTGATTTTTGGCTTAAGCTTGGGGATATGGTTGCCATTTTATTTTCTTATGTTTTAGCTGGCATAGAATGAAAGAAATGAGAAGTATTTACTTTTCCTTTTGCTAAAATAAAATTAAAAAATATGTTTAGGGTTGTTTTCCTAACCTTATAGCATATTTAGAAAAAAAATGCTCTTTCATTCGTATAAATTGGTTACCAATACATTTATGCATTATAATACTCAAATTTGAACCCATATGAACATCTTTTAAACCTACCAAAATTTAATTCTTACAATATTTTCTTCAAATGTTAATTCTAAAGGACGTTTTTTTCAAACATCTTGCAAAAGTTTTAAAATTCACTTCCATCCATTGTCAAAAGTTTTACGAAAAACTCTTATCAATATTTCAAATGAAAATTTTCATTTTAACCTGCATATATCTATAGTTAGAACTGTAGATATATGTATTCTACACTACAAACATTTATTGTTCTAACTATGCATTTTTGTAAAATAAAGATTTGTAGTCTATATCATAAGAATTGTCATTCTACAATTCAAATATGTACAATCCACGTGACATATATTTTATTTTACAAATATATGCATTTTGAACTTTACATATTTGTATTTTAAAATACTATTATTTGTATTTATAGCTGTAAATATATGTAGTATAACTTGCATGTTTTTACTAAAATTATTGACATGGGTGTTTCATGAAACTTGTTTTTTGAGAAGACTTTAAGGTATTCAGTTTGGAAATAAGAGGCAGATCTTAATTTCCACTATTTTTAAAACTCGTTATCTAATTTTTAATAAATAAAATATTTTTAATCACCATTTATCCACCTAATAATAATAATATGTATTCACTCCTTTTGTTTTATGTTGCATAATCCATTTTTAATCTATATGAAATATTCTACTTTTGTTTCAACGCAAAACATTTCACGAACCCAAATGTATAGTCGATAACCAATTTTTACGTCAATTTCATTAATTAATAATTTACATTAATTAATAGTTTACATTAATTATTCTTAAATAATTTACTAAAATATATTTAGTTAAAAATTTAAGGCCCAACTTCTTACCGGGTCGTTATAGACTTCCCCACCTTAAATAAATTATGTCCTCGTAATATACTATAGAGTTCTATAATGATTCACTTCCAAACGAATATCACCACAACCATGCACATAAAAAACGTACACACAAAACATACACCTACCAAATAACACTTACACACTTATATGCACCTACACTCACTAGCATGCACATCAAACATACAATCAACTAAAACAAATACAAATATACCTGACTATGCACGAGTTAAGAACAACTCGAGATATGCCCATTAAATAATCTCCATGATTTTCCATATACAAAATCTCACGTTTTCTGACCATTGAACTTTTAGCAACAGAACACTTTTGTTACTCGACTACTTCACCTTAGATTATGAGAAGGCTCGGTGGTTTAAGTCGGGTTAGGCACTATCTATATGTCTCTAAGTTATCGTGGCTAAAATGTAATATTCGAGTCTTTCACACATTTCATAACGGGAAACATGGAAGACATCATGTACTCTAGACAGATAATTAAGCAAATCCACTCGATATGCAAGAGTGCCTGCTCGCTCCACTATAGGATAAGGATTAATAAATCGAGCAAGCTTGCCAACTTCCCCAAATCTATAAAATTCCTTCATAAAAGATATTTTCAGGCATACTTTATAGGAATTTCCACCCATGGAATGGAAAAAATGAACAGTTAAAGCTAGGAACAAGAATAGCTAAAATGTATGTGATATGTAGGGTAGAATATGGCCAAGAATCCAAAGGAAGAAGTCAAGAAGGTCAAATAATGGCATAAGAAGAAGCGGAGAAATAAATAAAGATAATTGTAAGAACTTTCTTTGCCCTGTAGAGCAACTAACGAACATAAATTCATGCCGATAGTCCTATTATCGGACAAGGTTTCTTGTTTGATAGTGCTACTATAGAACATAAATTTCTATCTAGTAATATACTCATCGAACAAGATTCCTTATCCATGGTAGAACTACCGTACAAGGATTCTTATTCAGTATTCAAATGTTTCGGACCTAGAGGAAAGTTGAAGATGGCCAAGGACTAAGCTATGCCCATCTACTGAATAGAGCACTATCAGACCCTTATTCATTGCCAAACCGAATAGTGTACTTGAGGAAATTCTAGATTCAATCTTTTATGCATATAAATTCTGGATCATATCTCTGATATATGGAAATAACCGAACCAAGAAAGGCAAATAATGAAATTGCTTATTTTATCGACCTAACCTCCCTATAACTTCACCCCTATAAATACCCATGCTTCTAACAACAATGGCCGACAATTTAAAAGGGCCAAAACCATCAAACATAATCTACCGGATATAGATCTTAGGAATCCAATTTCATTCTAGATAGTTATATGCTGAATCATTGTATAACTAATCTATAAGATGAGTAATGAAAATGGGCGGTGGGTGTTGGCATATTCTGGCTGAACCACTATAAATTCTTATGTACTTTAACTTATTATGTTTTCTATTATGTTTGTAATTCTCTCTCTTAAGAAACAATCGAACCACATGTAACACATTGGTCTCATACAACCAATATACACAGCTCTACAGAAAATCGATTAGAGGTGTTTTCCCATTTTTAGAACAAATATTTTTAGTGCTTTCATTGAGAGTTCGAACTCAGTATGCATCCGAAGTCAAAGACCAGAGATGGCACCACCAGCGAGAATGCCATGAATGTCAGCACTCTTATCAGACTGATAGAACCAGGCCAGTAGGAAGCGGGTGAAATACGTAGATTTAAATAAAATTCCCTATTTGGATCTATTGGGCCTATGAGTCTAAAAGTATATTAGATCAAATCTGATAAAGATTTAAATAAAATCTTATTTTATTAATTTTGTCAAAAAGAAGTTTAGATTTATTTGAATTCAACGTATAATAATGAATGCATCACATACATTCATATATGTGAAGTGTAAGTGCAACATATAAGTAGTGTACACTGCTAATATGTACGTATATAGTGCTCAGTTTTACATCGTAATAGACACATTGGTCCTTTATATATGCCTTTGTTGTCTAAATTGTTACTTTAAAAACATGTAAATAATAGTAACATATGTATATATAAAGTCTACTTACACTTATACATAGTATGTTAAAAATATTTTACTAATAGGCCAAAGTTAACTTATATTTATAACAAGACAGTTATTGAATTAAAGTTGGCATCTACGAAAAAGGAAAGACATAGGACTTTCCTCTTTCCTATACTCATTCATCCAATTCCATTTCAAACTAGCAAATAAACTCTTAAATGTATATGCATATAAAATTAATTTTGATAATTCTCATATTTTTAAATCAATAATTAAAAAATATGAACTAAGTTTCAACTTATTAGTAATTTTATAGTTAAAATTGTGATTTTACACAAAATTATATTCTATAAAATTTGAATTAAAACAACATACACTCATATATATAATTTTTTTGATATAAGATTCAATTTCTTTTTATTATTGAAATATTATTCAAATATATACAAGCTAAATAAAAGTATATACAACCAAGTCCAATATCATCACTAACATAAAATAGCTAGGGTAAAAGTTAAGGCTAAAGCTCGAACTGACCCAAACCCGCATTTAATTTGTAGCAAAAACAGGCTCCTCGAGTAAGATTGCCTATCATTCAATACAACTTATTATGTACCATAATTGAAATATCTCTTCTTCTTTCGAATCCATGACGGCTGTAACAACCCGCCTTTTCGACCTTTGAAAGTCTGCATTTAATACATCCACGGTATTCAAATGACAGCATCCAAGTGATGAAAAGGTAGATTGTTACGATAAAAACGAAAAGAATAGGAAAACTGAATCCTAGAACGATAACATATAATAATATAATAAAGACAACAAAAGCTATCACTCTAAAATACATAGTATATCAGAGTTAAAAAAATCTCATCAGCCTGGACAGTTATAATTTCCTGACCTTATAATTGTCGATGGATATATATAGTAATACAGTAGAAATTAAAAAATATTATGGTAGGTGAACATCCAACTCTGCTCCATAAGCATCATGTCCCACTAATGACAACCTGAAAAAAACTCGGTCTTACCCGAGCATTATAATAAAATAACACCCGGATCAGTCTAAAAACCAGCGTGAGAAAACTCATGAAATATGGTGAATATATAAAAATATATAAGATTATACCGCTAAATACAGAATGGGTTTTACCTCATAAGAGCAACATCCACAGATGAAAGAATGGAAAAAAGTCGGAACAAAATCAGACTTCAAAAGAAAGGGCACAATTAAGATAAAAATCCAAATTTAAAGAATGGAAAAAAAAAATAGAGGAGAGCACAACGCACTTCTTGATGCAGTTAAGAAAAGATTGATTCCAAGGATCGAATTGAAACGAGGAAAATGAATTTATCCAACATAACTTAAAGGGTGCACCCCGTGCTCTGAAAAGTATACCTCTAGATAAAATATAATTGAAAGCCCATGCCAAACACTTAACACCCCTAGGAACTTTCAAGCTGGACTCCGTTACACTTTTACGGGTATCCGAATGTACTCTCATCACTGCGTGCATGCTACTAACAATTCTCTAGATAAATGTGAATATACCATAATGGGTGCGACCCTTCTGGTTTGGTTCCCACTCGCTCATTGGTTTTAGCTATCTATGGTGTTGGATGCCAATGCTCAAAACAAGTAGAAATCATCTTCAATTGAATATACACAAAGAAGGATGTCAAAATCGATAGTCGATGAATCAACTATCGGAAACGAACTAGTACTACCCTAGGGAAAACAACAAAGCTGGACAAGTTCGGGCACTGTTGCTTCCTTTCTTGACACGACAACGTTCTTAACTTTAATAGTAGAAAGAGTTTAAATGTCTCAAACAATCAACAAAATCATCTTGAATTGGGGAATGAAGGAAGACAGAAGGATCGATAGTCAATAAGTCAACTATCGGGAATAAGAAAACGATCATATATGAAAAGTAAATATCCTGCACTTATCACAATTCGTCGATCCCTAACTAGCACTACCTCGGGGAAAACAATGAAGACGGATAAGTAAGAGTAGTGTTGCTTTCTACCTTGTCATGACAACCTTCTTAAATTTGAAAATAACAGGAGTTCCTTCAAACGTTTAGTGTTAAGTGTAAGACTAAATATTTTCAATAAACGAATCAAACTTTTAAAAATTTGGCTTACGCTTATGCTTGATTATCATATCACAAATATTTTTAAACATCATAAAAACACACTTTAAAATATCCTTTTAAAGCGCGAATTATATTTCTAGGTGTATTAAAAAGGGGGTAAAATACATATGTCATTAAAACATTGTCTACCATAAGCCAAAACTAAGTACACTTAGCTTTATTTTTAAAACATTACTTTTTAGAAGATTTTCTCATTTATAAACTATCATTTATAATTTTAAAACAACCTTTATTATCCCAAAAGATAATAAACCAATAAATTAAATTTTTTTAACTATCCTGGAAGATAATCGATATAAACCTTTTACAAATTAAAGCCACATTAATTATCATAAAAGAAAGTTAATCCAATTTATAATATTTTTACAAATTTAAAACAACACAAATTATGTAGAAGGGAAAAAAAATCAAATTTATAACCTTTTTATTAATTTAAAACAACATTAATTATCCTAAAAGATAATTAATCAAATTTATATTCTTTCTACAAATTTAAAACAACATTAATTATCTCAAAAGATAACTAATAAAATTTATAATCTTTTTATAAAATTAAAACAATATTAATTATCTCGAAGATGGTTAATCAAATTTACAACTCCTTATATTAAATTTTAAAAACCGCTTGTCCTTTATTTCAAAATTCTCCAAAATACTTGAAAATATAGTTTAAACAACTTTCGAAGGTCAAAAATGGGACCAAACATTTATTTTGTAAAATTACAAGCACAAGTTCAACACACAACATAGGATTAAGGAGATGATATTTCATAAGTGGTGGTATAGCGATAAGTGCTATAACGACACTATTAGAAATCAAAATGGCATGTAACAAATATTTCAATCAAACATCAATATAAGCAATATATATAAATAAATTAGTATTGGCGAGAAATCCCTTAGGGTCTCCCTACAAAAGTCCCCTGTAAATCATACATATGTATGTATATTTCAAAGTGTCCCTTAGTGACCTATTCACTATATATACACTTTGACTTCCTCTTCTTTCGTTCCCTACAATACAATGTAATTTATGTCATCTGCTTCTAAGAGGAAATCAAATCCAAACAAACAATCAACAACAATATATAAACTATCATTCAAGCATTCAGAAATAATCTATAACAATATAGATATCATATAGTATATTTAGAGGTGAGTTGACTCACCAAAATTCTAGTTAATGCTTTCGCATTTTGGTTTGATCTAGCTCAAAATTCTACTAGCTCCAAATTCAACAAATCCAACTCCAATGCGTATATAACATTAATATGAGTCTAATGCAAAAGATCGTGTCTAAATCTGACCTCATATGAGTGAGATATTCAATTTATAAGATTTTGAATAAATCAAAATAACCAATTCCTTAATTTCTTTAATTAAATTTAGTTACAGAATATTAATTCTTCTTCCTCAAATACAAATTCGTGCACACGTACATGCTTGTATACCAAATCCAATTGTTGATTCTTCTTTCCATAATTTCTCCTCCATCTCTCAATGAAATCAAGTGTTGCCTTTACCAATACGACCCACATCGTAAACTCCACGCCTTGATCACCGATAATCAGAGCTCGACCACCCCTTGACGAGACCAACCTGTAGGCTCACGCGTGAAACACTAAAAAAGCAATTTTCTACGGTGGATCGAATACGCTCCAACTAACTTCAAACTTCTTCTCTTTAAACCAGTTTTACAACGCCAAGCTTCGCTCGACCATCCTTGGCACCAATCTCCGCCACATCATCACTAGCAATGGCCTGAACTAGGCAAGCTCAGCCACCCATCATTGCTCGTGACAACACAAGTATGGATTTGAATCCCTTTCTCCATTGAGTGCAATCGATCTGACGATATATTTTTTCGTTGATTAAATCTCTGGATGAATTGAAAGAAGAGTGGGGCTCAATTTACTTCATACAGGGAAAAGAAAATGGAAAGAAGCAAGGGAAATGAGAAGTGTTAAACTAGGTTTTGTTTCTAGGTTATAATATTATTAAAATTTTGGTACTTCACTATACAGAATTTCGTTTGTGTATGAACCACGAACGATAGAGACAAAAATACGATCACGCACAAGACCACGACATGATCACAAAATAATAATAAAATATATCGGTTACCTTATTCAATGAAATTTCAAAAATAACATCGTTTGATGAAATGTACATCAAAAGAAAAAATAAATATTTTCCAAATCAAAAATTACGGAAAAATCCAATAAATTTATTTAAAATTACGTCATTAAAAACCAAGCGTTTTATTAACAATTTATTTTCTCATTATTTATTCGAACTATTTATTATTGAAAATAAATTTGCAAATGAGTTCACCGTTACTATTTAGTAATTAAAAGGAGTTAAATAAGGCTATTAAGTCCATTTAATTCATATTTAATTCATAGTTCAAATATTTGAATAATCCCTATATTCGAATATAAGTTCTTTATATTTTTCCAGGATGTTACATTCTCCTCCCTCAAAAGAATTTCATCCTCCAAATTTGCAAAGGAAGAAAATTTCCTATCACCCTTAGGCTTTTAAAGTTCCTTGTATTACGGGAAATTTCGGCAGCACCTCCTTTGTGTTGCAAGATCCCAAAAAACTACAACTTGCCATAACTAGTCCAAATCAACAAAGAAAACAAAAGCCTAAAAGTGGCCTCCTACATCAAGGGCATAAAATCATTAATCAATCACCAATGTCTAAATCTACTACACACCTCTTTTCCATTTGATTTTTAGCAAGCAAGTTACTATCTTATTGTGAATCAGGTGTAGAAGAAATCAAATACTAATCTCTTGCATAACTATACATATCTTGTATTCACATAATCTAAAAGAGAATCATGCTAACAAAAATGCAGTACGACAACTATTTCTATCATAAGAAATAGCAACATAAAGAAGATAACAACTATATGCAACAAGGAAATATGATGCAAGTAATAATAATGTTGCAATTCTAACATGACATAAAGCCACATGTAACCAAAAGCAATTATACCATTCATATGCAACAAAAGTGCAAAGAATACTCTGTGATAAAATATTCAACAACAAATCTTTTCAGAAGATAAATTTAGAATTAAATGCCAGGGTTTATATATTCAAAATATATTTTCAAATTTCTCCAAAGAGAAATATATCAAAGTAAAAATCAATTACGACATGGAAGGTGCTCCTCCTATCGAAGTATGGTATAACTCTAGAATCAAAACAACATGGAGCATTCAGTGGTATTTCGATTCCCCCCTAAAAATAACTGGAGCAAACAAATATACGTGGCGGGTCGTCCAAGAAAACCCCTAATCGGCCAACTTTAGTCATAACAAAAATATTTGAAAAATCACTTCCCAAAACTCCATTCAAATATTTTGAAATAATAATACTTCATCAAAACTTTCAAAATATTATTATTATTTCTTTCATAAATTCTTTCAAAATCACTTTTCAAAAGCACTGAGATTTAAGTCCTAATGAACAGCTTAAAAATCCATTGTTTATAAATTCATACTTTATAAATCATAGTATATAAAATCACATTATCAATCAAATCAAATTCAATAGAGGAATAAACCAACACTTAACGTTATTTGAAATATTAAATGACTAACAAACAAGATTTAGGATTTGTCTTAGGTTCACAACTTTCTCGATCGTTCAAGAATATAGATAATTTTCTAACCGTACCATTATACTCATCAGCCTTTGGTTATTGCTTAGAAGATTATCTAAGCTCTCTCAAATAAAATTTGCTACGGCTTGAATTTTCGACCTCCGAAAATCGACGTCAATATATTCATTGTATTATATGCTAAGCAATCGAATGCCGAAAATACAAGATCGTTAGGGAAAAATCAGAAGAGGTAGAAAAAGAAAATAGAAATAACAACATAGAATCTCACAATCGCAGCGGAACAATATATAATAGATAACAATTGCTCTTTATACAAAAATGACTACAACTGTTATTATTACATCACATCATCAGAGTACAACCTATCAATAGCACAATACCGGACAGTAATAATAACTTGTCCTCACACAAGCTGAACATACAACCTATAATACATAGCAGAATATAAACCAGGCACGTGTAATACATCTTCGCCATCCAGCTCGTCTTCTGAGCTCCATAGCATCATATCCTATATTTATAATATTCGGTCTAACATGAGTATTACAATAAAATAACACCCTAGTCAGTCCGGAAAACCAGCATGAGAAAAGACACTCAAATTGAAACCAGCGTGAGAAAAGACACTCAAATTGAATTATTAAAATTATCAAAATCCTCTGAAAATCAAAGGAATCTCTTAGACCACGCCATAAATAAACACGACGAGTTTTTACCTTACGATAACCAAAATATTTCATATCAAATCCTCTAATATTATAATAGTGTCTAAGTACAAATACATATTTAGATAGCTGAAATTGTTACATTAATTAAATTCCAGCATATTAGGCTCTACAGTCAAAACTGTAAAGACACGTATTGGAGAATGGATTCCATATGAATTACTGGGTACTACGGTATCACCTGTCATAGTACACGTCTAGAAACATCGTACCGAGGACCATGCCGGGATCCCCTGCAACACAAGACCGGACCACCCCTAACCTGGATAGACCGAATATGCTATCACCCTAGGTGTTCCCACTCTTTCCGAGCTCCTTCCATGTATCATAGTAATAATATCTGAGGGTATCTAGAAAGATGATAAACATACCCTAATTCGGTGCGACTCACTTAGCCTTGTTGCATCTCCCCTGCTTTTCAGTCATTCTTGGTAGATGAAGCTAGAGGCAATGATTACCTTTTAAAGGAATTTCACTTAGAATGCTCATTGTCCTCCAATGACAATGTACTAATAGCATTGATCCATACAAGTCTGTTTTGGGTCCGAACGAAACCGAAGGCACTATTCCCACTACGTCCATTTTGGAATAATCGTGGTGATTAGCACTTGCACTTCACTGCTCCGTCTTCGACTTCATGCTCTTGTTTTCCCTTTGAAAACGTACTCTTTGGATCGAAGTGTTTTTTGGATAACTTATCCGATCTTGGTCTCTTCGAAACAACTTCGATATTTTTCGGTAAACTCAACCCCGGTTCTATAAGAAATAAACATACGAAATAAGATCGGAGATCACCTTCTAACCGTTAGTGGATGGATTTCCTTATCAACGTCCTAAAAGAACGAAACGAGTTGATACGTACAGTATAGCACCTCGAATGGTAACCGTACCATATAACTCCCGTATTTTTCCTAGATATTCCCAAAGTTATATTTTTTGGTCTAGATTTGATAGTCAGTTATTTAACTATCAAATAAACAATCATTCAACCAATATTCCATTTTCCATTGGAAAGCTCTAGATCTCCTTTTAATTTAATTTTAACAAATTAAATCTCTTATTCCAAAATATATGTACTTATCTTATCGAATTTAGTAAATTCACAAACTATCTTCAAAAATATTTGAAACCTTTTTTTTAAATAATGCGGAAAGTATCACTTCGGTATCAACTATGGATTCACTACTTAAGGGTTACGTCTCTATCCTAGTGAAATCCAAAACTTAACTGCAGGCACTCAATGCCTCCGATTTTGTCATACGAGCATACCATTACTTTCCAAAACTTTATTTTATAATTTTCAAAATAATACTTATAAAATTTCTATAATAATTTTCCAAGTTAAACCTTAGGAAAATACCCTTTTAATAAAAGGTTACTATAAAATATTGAATATTGAATAATATATCCCTTTAAAATAATAATACTGATTAATCTTTAGATAACAATTAACTTACTATAAACTTACTTGAATAATATTTAAATATACTTTAAACCATTTTAAAACAACTAAGTAATTAATTTTTGTCAACTATTCTTTAACACTTTTAAATTTTCTAATTAATACTTAAAGATCCTTCCATTTTAAAATAATTAAATTTCTCGATAAGAATATATTTTCTAATTCCAATATAACCAGTCTAACATATATAAATCTCTTTCAATTTATTTCCAATTCGATTTACATCCCTATTCCGTACAATTCCTTTCCACATTTCTAAAAATAAGTCTACTATTTATTTTTAAACCGATTTATCCATCTCCAAACAAATCCTCACCGTGAATTTATAAATTTAATTTACATACTGATAATTACTTCACTTTATTTATAAACTTTATTTATAAATTCCATAGTCTTATTTTTCCTTTATAACAGTTTCAAATGCTTAATCGATTTCTAAATTAAGTTCCATTTTTAAATTATTTTCTTAAATAAATCAACTATATTCCAAAAAAAACCCAACTTATTTCAATTCCACTCCCATTTCATAAATTTTAAACCTTATTTAAAATCTAGTATAACAATTCCATATTTTATTTTCAAATTTCCCCTTTTGTTCTTTCAACTATTTAAATCTCGAATTTAAAAGTAAGTCCTTTTATACTTAAACAATATCGCTTAAATTCTATTATTTAAAACCCTTTTATTTACATTATTCAGAAATCTCTCTTTACAATATTCCAAGATCTCTCTTACAATATTCCGAAATTATTAAATACAAATTTGAATCGAACTATTTATTTTTTCCAAATTCATTTATTTTAATTTATCCAACTTCAATATAAATATTTTACGTTAAATTTCCTTTTTCTATTTTCTTTTAAAAATTCAATGATCACTTTTATGGTATTTGAAAATGCCAAAAATCTATCAAGCAATAGCATAACATCAAATAAATTCAAATTCCACTATAATATATCATAGATTATTCAAACAAATCATATCACTGAATATGAAAATAATTTCAACATTTTTGAGGAATCCAATTGGATCCTTCCAACCTGTTTCTCTGCATCTATAGATGTTAATACAATAAAAATTACTATTTCCACTTCGAGGGAGATATCGCGGTATATAAGGTCTTTGCTATTACGTGGGATGCATAGGGTCTCATCCGCTATATATATGTGGGAATAACAATCACTCCAATACACACACATACTACTATATATAATATCACATTCAACTGATAATAATTTATCAATTCTACCAATCAATCAATAATTAATTTTAACTATTTAAAATTAATTACACTAAATCCAAAATTGAGTGAGTTATCTCACCTTGATTTTTATTTGTAATCCGTTCCAATGTTATATTGTATCCTACATCATCACGAATCCGATGCACAAGTCCATACTCGAATTCGGCCTCGAAACTAAACCCTCATTCCCATGCTTACATTCCAGAGCCTTAAATCACGATTGCCTGTGTTCCCCCCACTGCCACCATCAATGTAACTACCTTCCCTCACCTCGAACAGCGTCCGAACATCCTCCCTTATACGCGATATGCCCAACACCCCCCAAAATTTCCCACTGGAAACTCCCCCTTCCAGTACCCATAAATCAATACCGAACCTCCCTGTAGCAGTGTGAACCTTCTCGCACTGTGACGCCCCACCTCTATACTCACACTAGCTAAGGACACTACGGAGTAATGCCATCGACTAGTATGAAGAATAAGGCTATTGAGGAGCAACTATATATATAATTGCATTGTGCGAGTGTCGATGTGCCAGATAGAATATCGCTTTTCATTTCAACAGAAAATCCAAGATACCATTACAAACTTAAATCTACTACATAGTGGTTTTGTGATCTTCAGAAACAAATATAAAATGAACATAACATTGACCAGTCATAGATATTCGTATCACTAAGGCGGAAACATATATGAATATAACACGTAAAAGTGTACATCAAAATAGTGGTCATGTAAGATCCACTACATCACAAAAGAATAGGTGCACGTACTAGACAAAAGAATATGTACACATCAAGGAGTCTTTATCTCGAATGTATAAAATAAAATAAAAATACCAAACTACGTAGTTAGCCAAAAGTCAAAAGCTAGTCCCAGCTAAGAAGTCAAGTGGAAGCACCTGTAACACCTTGGTCTGACCCGAGTATTATTTAAGAAGAAAATAATAAATGGATCAGGCTAGCTATAAATATCATATAAAATGAGATAGGATAAGAGATATGACAAAAACGTATGATAACAATAATGTCATACTGTGACAAGTATACATTAAATAACAACAAAAATCATACAATATCTCAAATTTTCTCAAACACCAAAAAGAATGTCATATTCATTAGCTTATATACCAAACCATAAATATTGATAAAATTTATCAATATAAATCACAAAAATTGGTGAAACACAAATTCTAGAAATCATCAATTAGAAGTCCAAAAATCATAAAGGGGGAGGCCTATCACAAACGGGAGCATGAAAACTCACTAACACGTGCATCACAAACGGAACATTATTCCGTGGTCGCTAACCATCAACTTTGAGCCGAAGCTTCACAAATGGCCCGAAGACCATGGGTCACTACCCCAATAATTTTGAGCCGAAACTCCACAAACGGGGTTTAGTCCCCCATACAAACAAAGAGACATCGCACATTGCTAGTCTAAATCACATAGTAATCATCATTGATCGATAAGTGAAAATTACACTAAGCTAGTAAATAAATGAGTTTAGCTTCATGTCCCATAAACACTGGCTTAACATAAGTATTTACGAACAAATTGTAGATTTTCACTCGAAAATTGTCACAAGAGTTCAATCGAACAAGTCCAAGAATTAATCGATGAAGTAAACGCAACTGTTTCATATCACTTGTTTTGCTAAGTTGTTTAATTAGATTTCTCATATGAATGAGGTAAAGGTTTGTACATACTAATAGATTGGAAAACTGTTTTCAAAACGCGCTTTGTATTAAAAGTAACGTTAAAAATCATTTTTATGAAAGAGTTTGAACATTTACTACTAGTATAAAAACTTTTGTATTTTAGAAGTGACAAATCATAGAAAACGAGTGTAAAAAAAATCGATCACCAAAAATTCAGATTCGATGACATGAATCAAATCCATAAAAATCGATACCAAATCCATCAAAATGGACATTCCCAAAAATCCATAAAAAAAGTCATCAAAGTCGATAAAAGTGATAACAACTAATTGGATCAACCATAAACCAATAAAGTGGAAAGCCACAAAGAAAATAGGCAATTTTCCCTGAATTTATAGTGTCAAACGTCTGTTGTTTCCCTAGACGTTTGCGCTGAAGGCCTGGGATTTTCTTCTAGATCGCCCAAACGTCTGGAAAATAAGCTCAGACGTCTGAGCGGAGTATCTGTAATTTTATTCCCGTAGCTCCAGATGTTTGGGCATACTACTAGCGTCTGACCTAAAGCTCAGAGCAAAAATCTACTAGGCCAATGATGGCCAAATTATCTCAAAAGCGATCGAATGAGCAACGATGGCTAGAGGTGTATGACAAACGAAAATCCAGCCCTATAGGCTCTTTAATACACTCCAAACAACATGTCAAAACATCCAATGTAGGATTTTCATAGATTTTGACTTCAAAATACCAAAAATTGGAAAATTCATCAAACCAATTCAAAATGAACATGAAATAGGTGTTAGGAATTCATACCTAACAACTATTGAAGGTTAGACATAGATGTGAGTTCAAGAACTCAACTTTTAAACCCAAAAACAATGAATGAGAAGTTCTAAAACAGAGCAAAGATCAACCACTCCTCAACTTCAATTCTAGAAGCTCTAATCTATGATCATAGAAAAATATCTCTTAAATTAGGTTATACGAAATTTTTGAAAATTAGAGAGCAATTGAGAAGGAGAAGATGAAGAGGATGCCTACCTAAGCTTCTTATTGATTTATAACTTGAAGTTGAATTTTTTCTAATCTCTTTTCTTTTCCCCTATTTTTCTAGGGCTTGAGAGTGTTAGGAAATAATAGAATGAGTGAAGAGAAGTTGGATGAAGATTTAGGGTATTAGATGAGTTTAAGGGCTGAAACCCAAACCCAAAGCCTAATAGAAAAATAACAAAATTCAACTGAACTACAAACATATAGATGTTTATACTCAAAAAGGTTGCAAATGCCATTTTGGACTCGATGAAAGTGGTCTCGAGTCCTAATTAGACTGTTTATAGAAAGTAGCATTTCGGTCTTTAATTCCGACAAAGGATGCTATATTTAAGTAAATTGTTTAAATATACAATCGTAAAATATGCAGATTGTTACCGATTCCCCTCCTTAAAGAAATTGCGTCGTCGCAATACTTAAGAAGAAAACAAAGAGTAACAACCGTAAAAGCATATCAATACAAAAGAAAAATTGAAATAAGAAGCCCACCTCAAAGATCTCGAGAGAGTAAGTCTGGATTTGTTCGCTCGATGAATTCTCTGGATTCCCAAGAGCGATCCTTACGATTTGCAGACCATTGAACTTTCACAAGAGGAACATCTTTCAAAGGCGTTTAACCTCCAAAGCAATGATATGAATAGGATGTTGCTCCTAAGTCAAATTAGGTGAAACTTCAATTTCTTCAATAACACCAGGCTCAAGAATAGAATCAAAATCAATAACGCATTTCCGTAATTGAAAGACGTGAAAAATGTCATGAATAGCAAAAAATTGAGCTTGTAATAAGAGGCGATAAGCCACGGGACCAATGCGTTCGGTGATGGAAAATGGACCAATATATCGAGGTGCTAATTTTTCCGATCGACTGAAACGCACAACACCCTTCATAGGTGAAACATGAATAAGCACCAAATTTTCCACGGAAAATTCCAAATTCCTTCTTCGGTTGTTGGCATAGGATTTTTGTCTACTTTGAGCTTCTTTCATCCTATGACGAATAAGGTCAATCTTTTCTGTGTCATCACGAATAAAATCTGGACCTAAAACCAACTTCTCACCAGCCTCAAGCCAACACGAAGGAGATCGGCATGGCCTTCCATAGAGTACCTCGAAAGATGCCATACCAATACTAGATTGGAAGCTATTATTATAGGAAAATTCAATAAGGGAAATATGATCTTCCTAAATTCCGCCAAAATCAAGAACACATGCACAAAGAAGATCTCAAGAGTTTGATTCACACGCTCGGTTTGTCCATCGGACTGAGGATGATAAGTGGTGCTAAAATTAAGCTTCTTTCCCAAAGCTTTTTGAAGACTCTTCCAAAATCCACTAGTAAATAATGGATCACGATCATAACAAAAGTAGGAACTCCATACAATTAAACAACTTCTCTAACATAGAGTCTGGCCAAGAGAGGCACGGTCCAATTAGACCGAACGGGAATAAAATGGGTGGATTTTGTAAGCCCATCAACAATCACCCGTAAACTGTCATGACCCGAACGAGAACGGGGAAGACCATCAATAAAGTCCATAGAGACCTGATCCCACTTCCAAACTGGAATGTCCAAAGGTTGCAATTACCCACCGGGCCTTTGATGCTCGGCCTTAATGAGTTGACAGTCATGCAACACTTAGTAAAGTTAGCAATATCAGATTTCATTCCATCCCAATAATAAAATCGCTTCATATCCACGTACATTTTACTACTAATGGGATGAATGGTAAATTTAGAATGATGAGAATCTTCCAAAATATCTTTAGAAGATCATTTATATTTGGCACGATAAGTCTACCAAATTTTCGAATACTGCCACGAGCATCGATTTCAAAGTCTTTCAATCCATCAATATTACTATCCCGACAACTTTGGCTAATATGAGCCAATTCAGGATCAAGCTTTTGAGCATTAATAATGTGATCTAAAAGAGATGGATGAGCCCAAGGCTACATAAAACAAGAGATGAACATAGATCGAATTCACGATCTTGAATCTCATAAGTGGATAAAGTCCCCGAGATCATTCTATTTGGATATCATCATGGAAATAACCGTTTGTTGCTTACGACTAAGGGCATCGGCAACACAATTTCCCTTTCTGGGAGTATAATCAAGATCATAAGATGCAAGGAACTTGAGCCAACATTGTTGATGCAAATTAAGTTCCTTTTGAGAAAATAAATACTTCAAATATTTATGATCAATGTAGATAGCAAATTTCTCTCCCAAAAGATAATGACACCAAATTCTAAGGGTGAAAACAATAGCCTCGAGCTCTAAATCATGAGTGACATATCTAGTCTCGGCAGGATTTAATTGCCAAGAAGCATAAGCAATAACACGTTCCCTTTGCATGAGAACGGCTCCCAAACCAACACAACTAGCATCGGTATAAAAAATAGAGTCATGGTTCCCTTCGGGAATCACAAGAATAGGAGCATTGTAAGGAGCACTTTTAATTTATGAAAAGCAGCTTCATATTTGTCCGACCAAATATACTTAACTCCCTTCTTTTTTAAACTAGTAAGAGGTACGTAGATTTTAGAAAAGTCTTTTATGAACCGACGATAATAGCCCGCAATTCTGAGAAAGCTACGAATTTCCGTCACACTCTTCGGTCTCTTTCAATTTTGAATCGCTTCAACCTTTGAATGATCCACGGAAATTCCAGATTCAGAAATGATATGCCCGAGAAATTTCACATGAGATTGCCAAAAGTGGCACTTAGAAATTTTTTCTTTCAATTGATTGCTCCTAAGAGTTTCCAACACAATCCGAAGATGTTTTTCATGCTCTTCATCGATTTTAGAATAAACAAGAATATCATCTATAAAGATGAGAATAAATCGATCGAGGAAGTCTTTGAAAACTCAATTCATATGTTAACGAAATAAGCTGGAGAATTCGTTAATCCAAATGGGATAACAAGCCTTTGATAAGATCCATAACGAGTATAGAACGATATCAAAGGAATGTTATCATCTGCAATACGAAGCTGACGAAAATCGATTGCTAAGTCTAAGTGTGAAAAGGCTCTAGCACCACTAAGTTGATCGAATAGATCATCAATCCGAGGTAAAGGATATTCATTCTTAATGGTGAGATCATTAAGCTTGCGGTAGTCAATGCAAAGCCTAAGTGTTCCATCGGATTGCTTCATAAAGATAGCTAAAGTTCCCACGGAGAGGAACTAAAACGAATAAATTGCTTTGTTTCTAATTCGTAATTGCCTGCGCATCTCCTTATTTTCTTTATTGGACATACGATACGGAGGACGGGTAATAGGTAGAGCTCCAGGGGTTAGATTAATTCTAAACTCTATTGCTCGCTTAGGTGGTAATCCTAAAACCGGCTCAAATATGTCAGGAAATTCACAAACACTACAAGAAAATATGTTATTAATAACGTCATTTAATAACGCATTACTCTAAATCTTTATTGTTTACACTTAATCATTTGTTCTTTTAACTCATTTTGTTCTGTATCATGCTGTGTAACGCTCTTAGCTCCAAAATTTTCGTCTGCCCTCCAGAAAAACAATTAACCAGTTTCATCTCCCTCCCAAAAATACTAAACCATTTTCATATCCCTCCCAAAATAACACTGTCAATTTTCATCTACAACGAAATAACCCTAATCAAAACTGTTCGCTCCATCTCGGATCTTCGCAGCCGTTCTCGTGCACTTCAATAGTTCATTCCTTAGTAGTCAGCTCGACGGCGTCTGGAACCCTAATCTCGGATCTTTGATTACGTCGTTCATCAATATTATCCAGATTCGAAATCCAGAAACATATATTCAAAGGTATACTATAAAACACGATAAATTATAAATAATTGCGCTCTTTATCAGTCTTTGACCATAGTATAGAAAAATTCGTTTGGTATTTTTGTTTGTGAATTGCACGTTCTTTTTTCTAGAAAATGTCTAGTAATTTATTTTAGATGGCTTCTATGCGAATAGATAACTAGAACTGATATTTTTGTTTGACTTGCATAAATGGTTTAGTAGGAAAAGTGATAAAAATAATGATCGTATTTCAGTATATTTTAATGGATATTTATTGCAGCAATAGTGAGTGATTTTCTGATTGATTGTAGCATGAGTTTGATTATGTCTGCTTTTAGATATGGATAATTTAGTGGGAAAAGTTATGAATGTATAATTTAGGAGGATGAATACAAGTATGCATCAAAAATTGCATAACTTATGTCTGCTTTTAGATATGCATAACTTATGTCCGCTTTTAGATATGCGAAGAGTTTTTCTGCTTATATAATGAGTGTCCTGAGAAATAGAGTGAACAGACTGGCTAATAGCTCTAAAGAATATCGGTGAATTAGAAAAGATGCGTACATGACAAAATAATTTAAACTCTTGTCTTGTAATCAATTCATTATGTGCTTTTTAGGCTTAAAGATGCATAATTTAATATAATACGAACGCTTATATGCCATCCATCCACAGATTCAAATAAATGACATAAGAAGTCAATTCTCAAGATGGCTTAATAAACAAATCATATTTTGATGAGAATGCAGCAACATAGACTACCAAAAGATTCTCTGCTCACTCCATTTATAACTTGATTTAAGAAGTGAATCATCAGGGATTATGAAAAACTAATGTTACCTTGGAGGCCATGTAATTGTTTTAAACCCTAGATTCAGACTCATTTCCTTTGTACCCATCATTTAAAAGTCAAACATTTGCAAAATAAATTTAATGACCAAAAAAAGGTAACTGGTTATGCTTCTTTTTTGCCCAGATATGTCTTACAAGTAGCAGGCTTATTAAGTAGATAAGCAAATAGGTAACCATATGAGAACAATCTAGTTCAGATTTGGACTGAAGAAGTTTTGATTTCATAATAATTTGGATTTGTAACAAGCTCTGATCCCAATAGCCATGTTGGTACCATTTTGCTAATTAGTGTATCTCAAGTGCTAGAGATAAAATGTGCTTTCATAATATATAAGTCTGATTCCATAATTATCTTTCTTTTGGAGATATTTGATCGCCACAAGCATTTTATTTAGCTAATTAGTGTATCTTAAGTGCTAATAAAAGGTGTTTTTCGTAATATATATGTCTGCTTTCAAAAATAACAAGTAAATCAAGCCAATTTCCAAAACATGGACTTGTCATATGCAAATGGTACCCTGAGTTCATCGCACTTCTTAAGATTTAATGTGTTTGTATGTGGTTGTGTGCAACATGTATGAGTAATAACATTTCTTAAGTAAGGACGCTTTCCATGCTTTGTTGCTTCCTTTTCTTTCTTATACTGTTCTGACCAAATATCGGATTCAGCTTTGTGACGAGAAGATGACTTAATTTGCTCTCCTGAAATACGGTAATTTGCACTTGCAGAGTAAGAAGGAAGTTCTCCAAACAGACTGTTTTCTGCATAGAATTAACGAAAAATTTATTTTTCTACTGATTAATTTATGAAAAACTAAAAATACTTACAGTGGTATGGATTTAAAATTATCCAATGTGAGGAAGTACCTTTTATCATGCGAGTTAGGCTACAAAAAGATCCAACCTAGTATTTGTATAAGTAGCTAAGAAGAAAGGATAAACCACATATCCAAATTTCCCAATCAAATTTTGAGAGGGACTTTCTTGCATTTCACCTGTACGCTTTTATGAGGTAGATAATATAATATTCCAGTAGCCATATGAGTATCTGCTTATAATTTACCATCTACTGCCATGAGTTGACTTTGTAAGCCTTTATGTTTCAATGCTTAGTTTGTTTCCAATTATATAAGCTTTTTTTGTATCAGCTTGATTTGCATTTAGTGATCACATAAGAATGGTTATTTTGCTGTTGTATTTACTAAAATGGTTATGCTTATGTTTGGTTTGACGAATTATATCCTATATTTGGAATTTAAAGGATTATCAGTGAGTTGTTGAATAAGGATTGTGATCTTAAACTATAATGTTTATAGCATCAGCGAGTAATGACAGTATGATTTTCTTGGTTGCAATAGCAAGGTTCTACTGAGATTTACGTTAAAATGCTGGCTTTCTTGGTTGCATCACCACCATATGATTCTCTTTTATTTATCAAACCCTTCTTGGTTTTACTTACCAAAGTCGATAGATCATTGTAATTTCTTTGATCGAAGGTAACCTCGTGTTTTCTTTGATCAAGGGTAACCGAATAAATTGCTTGATTCCGTTAAATTTTGATTTAGAACGAAGTCACTCAAAGATTTGTACCATCTTTTATTAAAAACTAGAGTTTTTCCTTACAATCCCTTAAATTATAAGTACATTAGAGTTAGATTACTAAAGGCTTGCTCCAGTATTCAAAGTGCCTTTTTAATTACTTCATGCAAATTTATATACATGCTTTCCAAAATCTGTAACTGTAATGTATTGTTGACAACTAAAGTGCATAGATTCAAATCATTTCAACTTAAAGGTATATAGAAAAGTTGGTAAGACTATTGCTAGTGAAATTTTGTTGATTTGCGACCAGTTACCTTAAACAGCTAGCGTCATATCAATTTCAGGTTGCATTTCATTATTTATATTCGGTTTAGTCACATATGTCAATTTTAGAGGTTACCAGTGATGACGCTGAAGTTTTTTTCTTCCACCGTTTCCCTTTCCTATTGGCTTGTATGTTCACCTATACACTAACGAGATAGTTTCTTTTATTCTGTAATTATCAGGTGGCAGAATCAATGGGACATGAAGTTCTTGGTTGGCGTCAGGTACCAACTGATAACACAGAGTTGGGGAAGTCAGCGATTGCAACAGAACTAGTTATTGAACAAATATTCCTTACTCTAAGCTCATGACCTTATGTAGATTTTAAGCAACAAGTATTTATTTATACACCTGATTTTAATTTTGCATTCATTTTCACGATGAACAAATATATCATGATAGTTCTTTTAACTTTATAGATGTACATCTTAAGAAGGGTTTCCATGGTAGCCATTCGAGCTGCTTTGAACATGCAACATGGTGGGGTGAAGGACTTCTATATTTGCTCATTATCTTCAAGGTGACTAGTAAACTATTTTCATTATATATTATAAGTGGCAGGATGTTATTTTCTTAGTGATTCACAATACATTTTTTATGTTATGGCAGGACAATTGTTTACAAAGGACAGTTGATGCCAACACAATTAAAGAATTACTATTATGTAGACCTTGGCAATGAAAAGTTTACAAGTTACATGGCACTGGTAATAAATCCTACATATTCCTTGACTTACAATAATATCTGCATTGAAAATAAACTTGGAGGAGCCAGCCTATAGGTGATGCATCAAAGTTGGTCAATGAGGTTACGACTTAAAAGCATCATTCTGCTCCCATAACATGTATTGCTTATTATTTATTTACGAAGTTTATATTTTGCATTTTTCAAAAATCAATTAACACCGTACAAATTTTAATGATGACTTTAAATCTGTTTTCATAGTGCATTAAGAAAATGGTTTCCTGGTGACTGAAGTATGACTGAGACTGATGTACAGGGAAAGGCAGGGGTTAGAGAGAGAAGTGTGCAAGGCAAAAATGGTTGAAGTTTCTACGAATGATGTAGTTGAATGGTAGCAGCAGTTTGACTGAGGAGGTGGAAGTTGACGTCAGTGAAAGTAAATTGAAGTGGTGATTTTGTTGGAAATGGCTGATGTAGAAGAAGTTGATGTTGTAGGGCAGTATGGTAGAGGTGATGGTAGATGAATTACAGAAGTAATGGTGAGATGCAGTGTTTATATATGACGTGATGTTAAGGCAGAAGATGATGGTTGTGTG
Source organism: Allium cepa (assembly GCA_030765085.1). Taxonomy (NCBI): domain Eukaryota; kingdom Viridiplantae; phylum Streptophyta; class Magnoliopsida; order Asparagales; family Amaryllidaceae; genus Allium; species Allium cepa. Next base: position 224,929,736 of record CM060943.1, on the reverse strand, counting down.
AAGATGGTTATCTGTAGTTGGTGAGAAATATGCAGTAGTAATATGGATGGTGGCAAGTGGTTATGTGGTGATACGCAGGAAGGTGATAGACAAGGTGTTGTTGGATGAAGTGATGAAGGTATGTTGTACAGAGGTAGTGATGATTGAAGTGGATGGGGATGGAACTGCAATGTTGTTGTTCTGGTTGTGTTCAGGCAAGTGGATGGAGTTTGATGTTGTTGGTTGTGATTGGTATGGTTCACAAGTGATTGAAGTGGTTTGGGAGTGATGATAGTGGAGATGAAGAGTGGTAGTGATGAGTTAGAGTGGATGCAGGCAATGTGTGGTGGCTTTGTTATGTAACGTGATGAATTTTGTGGTGGATTGGTGAAGTTGTGGATCAGTTGATGGAAAGGAAATGGGGATTGTTTATTTTGGGTCAGTCAAAATTGGATGTTGGCAGTTGGTCAAGGTAGCAGCAATGATTGAATGTTGATGGAAGTGGTAGAACTGTTGTATTTGATGTAGTGAAGCAGTGAATTGGAAGGTGATGAAGTATGGAAGTTGATGGTCAGTAGTCAGGTTGTGAAGTGGTGAAGTATGTGTGAAGTATAGTGTTTGCAGAGAAGTTTAAGTGGAGTTGCAGCAGAGGGTGGATGTATAGATGTATTAGATAAGGTAGTTTTGAAAAATAGCTAACAGAAAATGTTGGTATGTATGGAGCATGCTTATGTTTTATTCAATGGTTATGCACTTGCTTTAATGTTTGTACACTGTAATGAAAAATATATCACATTTCTTTCTGAGCATGCACTTGTGTTATATTTGTTGATTATAATCTTTATTCGTTTATGAAGATTTAGTTTGATTGCTATTATTAAAATGTAATATATAGGCATAGCTCTTGAAAAGTGTATCTATGATTTTTATAGCGGCATATATGAGCTATCGAATAAATATTTTATAGCTGCTATAATGAGCTATTGAATTAACGTACCATAGCGGCAAATCTGCGTTATAAAACTAAGCTCAACCGTAGCGGCATATTTTGTGTTATAAATATTCAACAGTTTTTTATAACATGCCGATATACAGCACTTATCAAACCGCTATGGTTGTGATTAATAGCGGCTATATGCCGATATAAAAGACACTTTTTGTTGTAGTGAAAAAATGTGAATGGGGGAAATGACATCTTCCTCATCATCATTATCGTCATCATGTGGATTTAAAGGATATAAAGATCCTACCAAATTGGAATCCGAATCTTTAAGAACCATATAAATCTGCTTAACAGACTGAGGATGTCGAAGATGAATAGTGTGAGAAATGCGGATTAAGGATCTTAAGGCTAAGGATAAACACTAGAGGGGGGTGAATAGTGTTTTAGAGAATTTTTAAATCTTTTTGAGTTTTTGTTAATTTAAGCACAAATGTATGCAATATTCATACACCGATATGATCACAGAATCAAACACAAATGCAAATATAAAGTGAACGCAGTAAAGGACAGAACACATCGGATTTTATACTGGTTTGGAGTTACCCTACATCCAGTCCCGCACCAAAGTACGGATTTCCTTTCAAAAACAATCTTTACAATTACACCCTCGATTTCAATGCTACGAGGTACACCCTCCAGAATCACAATTCTCTGGGTAGAGATACTTGATTTCCTGGGCAACAAGTTCACCCAATTGATTTCCCAAGGCTACAATCACACCTTACCTCGCTTGATTGATTTTCAAGGTTACAATCACACCTTTTCTCTCTATATTGATTACAAAAAGCCTATAACTCTGAATAGCACTAAGGATCTTGTTGAGATAGTGATAGAGAATCAAATCAAAGATAATCTAATTAGATTCAATGTTGATTTCGACAGAGTAATGATAAGAATTTGTATATAGAAATGTGGAAGAAGAAGAGGAGTGAAAAACTAGAAAAACTGAATTAAAGTTCGTTAAAACTAACCCCTGTTTATAGAAGAACAATAGCCATGTCCATTCGTGAGCAGTTATGACGAATAGACACTTCTTTTGAAATTTAAATTTTGAACTCAACTGACACCATGTCGACATGGGGTACTTGAGTATGTCAACATCCCAAAGGGATTTTTGATGTTTTGATTTTCTTTATAAATAACCTTTATTTTATATTAAAACTATTTTAAACTTTATAAATATACTTGACTATATTTAAAATACATAAGTAAGTATAAAGAATAATATATACAAAATTTTACTATAATTTTATATTTAAAATCTAAGTATAAATATTTAAAAGTTAAATGTATTATATTTAAAAGATAGTTTAAAAACGAGGATAATTTGATTTTGAAATTAAAGATTATTTTGAGACTAAAAGTATTTGAAATCAGGATAGATGTTTTTTGAAGCTTATAAAAGGAAGGTTTTGAAATCATTTTTAAAACAAGATATAATTTTGAAAAATCATTTTGAATAAAAAGTTAGGGGATACAAAATAATGTTCCACTATATTTTTCGTAGCCATCCTACTTAGGGTTCCATCCCTTTAACAGGCTCGAAGTGGATTTCATTCCATGAATAAATTGAATCTTAAATGCCAGTGCTTTTCTACGAGTTTTAACAAAATTTCTAATAATAAATTACTTGAACTCTTGATAATCTTGATACTCATGAGTCTTCAATCTTGATATCTTGAATCTCTATACCGTACAATCTTCATTCTTGTTACCTTCATGGTTAAATCTTGCATATACGTATATATCTAAACTTATACTATTAGTATTTATATTTTATAATCTATTCTAAGGTTGTTATCATCAAAACCATCATCTCACGGACTAACAATATCCCCCTTTTTGATGATGACAACCTTTGTTTATAAAATATTACTTCTATCCTAATAACTCCCCCTCAATCTATGCCTAACTACCCTGTTTTATACTTCTCCCCCTTTGTCATCAACAAAAAAACTAACTCTAAACTATATAACACTGAACTATATAACTCACCATCATTCTTGGACTAAAATACCTGCATTAATAAACTTATACAATGGAATATAGAATTGATAATCACGATAATGAATTGTTTGCACAAAAAATGGGCAAACACCTCCAAGTCGCGTGATTTAGTTGATTTTATGTTGTTCTTAGTGATTTGGATGAGTTGTGCGAATATGTAAAAAGCAGGGACTGAAATGTAAAAGGCACGCAAATTTATAGTGGTCCGGCCAGAACGTGCCTACGTCCACTTTATATGTTATTCTCCTCTTACTATTCATATTACAAGTACAAAGCCTTGATTACAAGTATATAAAAATTGTTTGAAAGCTTCTTCCGTGCTTGAGCTCTCAAACTTGTCTGCCATTGTTGTACCCCGCCCCTCTATTTATAGAGTGAGGCTGGGGGCAGGGGTCTTGGATGTATATAGCTGCTGGTGGTCCTAGGCTGAAGCAATCTGGCCTGGCACATCTGGTTCGGCAGAGCTTGGTTCGGCGAAGCTTGGTTCGGCGAATCTTGGTTCGGTCGTAGCTTGGTGGAGTTTGATTCGGTGGTGTGTAGAGGGTTGGTCCGGTCTTGGTTTGGTTCGGCAGTTGTGGTGAGGGTTGGTCCGGTCTTGGTTGGTTCGGCAGTTGTTGGTGAGCGCTTTTGGTTCGGCAAGGTTGGTCTTAGGGCCGATTCGGCAAGTAGCGAGGCGAGGCCTGGTTCGGTGGGACCTTGGATCGGTGGTGAGGATTCGCCCAACATGAATCAAAGATTATATATATGTCAATGTATAATTATACATGTTTTGTACAACAAACATCAGTCCACACTAAATATTAATCAAATTCAAACCAAGCCAAAGCAAATGAAATCAAATCAGTCAAGGCGAACAATTCAAACAAAGCAACCAAATAAAATTAAACGTTACGTGGAACTTCCACCCATCCTTCTACTCCAAAGATAGGGTCTGCCTTAATAGCATCCCAATTTTCATTGTCGTTGGTGAGAGAGACCGGAGGATGTGCTTCGTTGTCATCCTTGTGTAGGGAGGAAATCATCCATCGTATTGTATCGAAATGCCTTTCTTTCTCCTTGATCATTTGCATTTGACTCAATTCTAAGTGTCGTTGGTTACGAAGAATGAACGAGAGAATATTCTTGAACGAATTAAGAGTTTCTTCAAGATTTTCGGATAAATTATGAATTGGATTAGCCATATTTAGATTTTTTATAAGAATGAGAGAAAGAGTAGATAAGAAATAGTTTTCAGTGATGAATTCTGGAAGAAATAGGTATTTATAGGTGTAGAAATTCGTTTGAAATGAATAGACATATGGTAAATATTCAAATTTCAAATTCAAAATGAATTGTCATTTCTTACCAATACATGTCGACATGGTCATATGGGGTACGTCGACATGGTGTACTGAAATTTGATGATATATTTTGATTTTGTGAATAATTGTTATATATATATATATATATATATATATATTTATATTGTATACTGACATTTATTCTGCAGATAAGATAAGCTAGATAATAGAAAGAAATTCCATTTCATTTCATACTAAGGCGATACAACGATTAATCATAAAGAACTACACGAATGTTCAAATCAAAATAAACTTAAACAAATACAACGAGATATGAAAAGGTAGAACTAGTTAGAGGATGACGATGATGAAGAAAGTCCAAGTTTCTTGCTGACTTTGGAAATGAACTTGTTCATCTTGGATGAAATTTTGTCCAACTTCTTACTAACGGATCGTTTAAGAATCCGTTGATTCTCAACAATCGTCTTTTGGTTTTTGAGAAGGGTTTTGTTAGATGGATTAAGAGGATAGTCGATGCTTTTCAAAGATGTTTCACCTTCTTCTTCTTCAATTTCCATTTCATCCCCTTCTTCTTCTTCTTCTTCCTCTTCCTCTTCTTCCATTTCCTCAAGAGCCAAACGCTCTTCCTTTTCTGCAAGAGTCTCATAAGGTTGAAAAACAAATGGAATTTTCATAAGTGAAATGTTGGAATGCTTGAAAACTTTTCTAGAAACAAATTCTTCGCCTTTGAAATCCACTCCAAAATAGTTAAAAATCCGAGTGAGACAAATTCCATGATACAAAGTATTCTCACCCATTTCAAGATTTTTGGGACGAAGTTCATCCAAAATAACTTGCGCCCAATTTATGTCATAATTTCCAAAAATAGAAAAAAGTGCTTTGCAAACTTTTGAAGTAGGATTGTTAAAATTCCCCAATCTGGGGGTCAAAGTATGTTGCAAAAGAAGATTGACTATTCTTGCTTTTGGTCGAAAATTTCGATTTTGAATTCAAAATTATCATTCCCTTCGAAAATGTGATAAAATGTCTCAAGATCATTTTCATCGATTTTAAAATTAGAGAGATCCATTCCCGTTCTCTTGCAATTGAGAATAGTACCCAAAAGATCACAATTCAAAACAATTCCAGTGCCTTTGACACTACTCCAAATTTCATCCTCATTTCCATTATAAAATCCACGGTTTAAATTTGCATAGAAAATTTTGACAAGATTTGGATAGCAAACAAAATCATTTTGAGAAGCATCAACAAGACTAAGAATTTGATTGTTTGCGAAAAGAGAATCAATTTCATAAGAAGAAAAATCTTGAAAGATAGCAAACTTTCCAGGATGGACTTTGGCATAACTAGCATAATTGATGTATGCTTTTATTGCCTCCGGATCATTGAAGAGTTGCTCTTTTATCTTTCTAGAAATTCTCATGGTGGAGGGGTTGCTTGAAGAAGCCACTAAAGTAGAGAGTAGAGAGCTTGAAGTTTTGAAGAGAGAGTTTGAATTTGAAAATGAGAGTGAAAAGATAGGATAAAAAATAGCGAATAAATAGATTCTCAAAGGATATGTTCTCTGGTCAAAAGGTAGCTTTTCAGAGAATTGAATGAAGTGAAAAGATGGAGGGAAATTCAAACATTTGAATTCAAAATTTGAAATTCAAATTCTGGTACCCATGTCGACATCATGGTAGGGACCATGTCGACATGTGCCAGTGAACTTTTGTGATTTATTTTTTTAAGTTCTCTAATAAATATATATATATATATATATACACTTTATTATTTTTAATGTCTATATATTTCTGAAATATTATTGGACTTATAGTATATTTCAGAAAGTATTATTACACTATTAAAAATAATAATAAATCATAATAAAAAATAAATTTTAAAATTCAAACAACACACCAATTCAAAATCAATCAATCAAGCAATTAAGCATCTAATTCTAATCAAGCAATTTCAACCAATTATATTGTAAATGTGTACCTTTTTCCGAGTCCGTTTCTCTGAATTCGTCGGAGTCGTGAACTGCCGTGAAACACAAATTTGAATTATATGTTTTCTGATCATCATCACTTAAGGAAGAGTCTGAATCATCTAGAGTAGCATTAAATGCACGCTTTCGTTTCTTTGCTGGATCATTGTTCATAGGAGGATTCTGCCTTTCTGGATACGAACAGTCTCTTTTGATGTGGCATGGTTCATCACAGTTGAAACATTTGACATTATTTGGCACTACATTCTGATTTTCAGAGTTTTTATAGTTGTTTCTCTTGATATTATTCATCTTTCTGTATTTCGGGAAGTTTCTAAAAATTTTGGTCATAAAGGCTATCTCTTCATCATTATCACTGTTTGAGTCTGATCCATCGGTCAATGCATTAAATGCCATTGATTTCTTTTCAGATGCCTTGTTTTCTCTTCTCCCGATCATTTGGACTTCAAATGACATTAGATATCCAATTAATTCTTCTATCTTTATGGTACTATGTCATTTGCCTCTTCGATCGAAAGTGTCTTTTGATCCCATTCTGGAGTAAGAGAATTTGAAATTTTTCTGACTTGATCTTCTTCAGAAAATTCCTTTCCCAAGGATATTAAAGAGTGCACAATATCCTGAAATCTGCTATACATATCTGAAATAGACTCATTAGGGTTCGTTTTAAATAATTGAAACTGGTTTATGAGCATGGAGATTTTGGTCTATTTAACTTTGCTTGTTCCTTCGTGGGTTACTTGCAAAGTTTTCCAGATTTCATATGCAGACTTACAAACTGACACTCTATTAAATTCATTTCTATCAAGTGAACAAAACATAATATTCATTGCTTTAGAATTGTTTTGTGCAACAGTCTTTTGCTCAACGGTCCAATTTGCAAAATCAGTTGTGGGTTCAGAATATTCAGTTTGTGTGATATTCCAAGTGTTTAAACCTGTAGATTGTAAATATATTTTCATCCTACATGTCCAATATGCATAGTTACTGCCATTAAAAAGTGGTGGTCTGACAGTAGACTGACCTTCTACAAATGAACTAGTGATAGGGATACTAGTGTTAGTAACAATACCAGTGTTGGTGGCCATTTTGAAAACTTTTTCAAAAATCAGATTATGAAACTTTGAAAACCTTGCTCTGATACCAAATGTGAGAAATGTGGATTAAGGATCTTAAGGCTAAGGATAAACACTAGAGGGGGGTGAATAGTGTATTAGAGAAGTGTTAAATCTTTTTGAGTTTTTTTTAATTTAAACACAAATGTATGCAATATTCATACACAGATATGATCACAGAATCAAGCACAAATGCAAATATAAAGTAAAAACAGTAAAGGAAAGAAGACACCGGATTTTATACTGGTTCGGAGTTACACTACATCCACTCCCGCACACAAGTAAGGATTTCCTTTCAAAAAACAATCTTTACAATTACACCCTCGATTTCAAGGCTACGAGGTACACCCTCCAGAATCACAATCCTCTGGGCAGAGATACTTGATTTCCCATGCTACAAGTTCACCCAATCGATTTCCCAAGGCTACAATCACACCTTATCTCGCTTGATTGATTTTCAAGGCTACATTCACTCCTTTTCTCGCTATATTGATTACAAAAAGCCTATAACTCTGAATAGCACTGAGGATCTTGTTGAGATAGTGATAGAGAATCAATCCAGAGATAATCTAGTTAGACCCAATGTTTCTTTCGACAGAGTAATGATAAGAATTTGTATATAGAAATGTGGAAAGAAGGGGAGTGAAAAACTAGAAAAACTAAATTAAAATTCATTGAAACTAACCCCTATTTATAGAAGAACAACAGTCATATCCATTCGTGAAGAGTTATGACGAAGAGACACTTCTTTTGAAATTTAAATTTTGAACTCAACTGACACCATGTCGACATGGGGTACTTGAGTATGTCGACATCCCAAAGGGATTTTTGGTGTTTTGATTTTCTTTGAAAATAACCTTTATTTTATATTAAAACTATTTTAAACTTTATAAATATACTTGACTATATTTAAAATACATAAGTAAGTATAAAGAATAATATATACAAAATTTTACTATAATTTTATATTTAAAATCTAGGTAAAAATATTTAACGGTTAAATATATTATATTTAAAAGATAGTTTAAAAACAAGGATAATTTGATTTTGAAATTAAAGATTATTTTGGGGCTAAAAGTATTTGAAATCAGGATAGATGTTTTTTGATGCTTTTAAAAGGAAGGTTTTGAAATCATTTTGAAAAAAAGATATAATTTTGAAAAATCATTTTGAATAAAAAGTTAGCGGATACAAAACAATGTTCCACTAGATTTTTCGTAGGTTCCATCCTACTTAGGGTTCCATCCCTTTAACAGACTCGAAGTGGGTTCCATTCCACGAATAAATTGGATTTTAAGATGCCAGTGCTTTTCTATGAGTTTTAACAAAATTTCTAATAATAAATTACTTGAACTCTTGATAATCTTGATACTCATGAGTCTTCAATCTTGATATCTTGAAACTCTATACTGTACAGTCTTCATTCTTGTTACATGCATGGTTAAATCCTGCATATACATATATATCTAAACTTATACTGTTAGTATTTATATTTTATAATCTATTCTAAGGTTGTTGTTACCAAAACCATCATCTCACGGACTAACAAATAGTCCTCTGAGGACATAGGATGTGGGCTTCATAACGGTTAAGCCAATTCATTCCCAAAATCATTCTGAAGCCTAAGTAGCGCATAACATGTAGATTGACTCAGAAAGAGTAATCACATAAAATAATCTCGACATCTTTACAAAGCAATTGAAGTGTTGCAGATCTACCAGCCGGATTCACAATTCTCAGTGAAGTCATCAAAGCCTTAACATTTAAAGGAAAAGTATCAAAAAGTTCTTTTGATATAAAAGAGTGGGATGCACCCTTGTCAAAAAGAACTCGAATAGGATGATAACAAGACATAATAATGCCATCAAGGATAGAATAAGAAATACCTTGACAAAGTGAAGTGTTACTAGCAGCTTGCACAACATTTAGCTTTCCCCCTTCTTGCTTTGAAGTTTGGGACATGAAGATATAGCATGACCTGAACTTTTGCAATAGCGATAAGTAAGGGGCTTCGGACATTTATTTGCATAATGGTCTTTAGAACCACAATTGTAACACTCTCCATGACTAGAAGTAGGTGTTTTTGCTACTGAAGTTGCTTGCTTCTCTTTCTTGTTAGGATAAGGGCTTTGAACTTAATATGCCTCTTCTTTTTGCTATTGAAGTTCTGTTTGGTGCTCACAACTTCAACGTCACTTTCTTTACCGGCCTCTTCAAGCCGAAGAGCGATATCAATAAGCTGATCGAAAGAAACTTCCAATTTCAGGAGTAAAGACTTCTTGAGGTTCTTATTCAACCCACAAACAAACCTTTGATTTTTCTTCAATGGGGCATTAATATACTCGACCCCATATTTAGAGAGAGATTCAAAAGATGCGACATAATCTATCATGGAAGATTCACCTTGAACAAAGTCAATAAAACGCCGAGCTAAAGTTACTTTTTCAGCATCCAGCACAAACTTCAATTCAAATCTTTCCCGGAATTACACCCAAGTAAGATCCGCTTTAATAATTTTCGAAATCAAAATATTATACCAATCTAATGCTGTTTCTTGGAGCATGCTAGAAGCCACTTGGACTCGATGTAGATCAACAAGATTCATGCGAGAAAAGATGCATTCGCATGTTCTAAGCCAAGCTTGGACTTCTATAACTTTTTCAAAACCTTTGAATGGCTTTCCATCCAAATTAGTATAATCACTGCATAAGCTTGCAAATCCAGATTTAGGGTGGGTAGGCTCAGGAATAGGTCTGACAGCTTGAGCATTCTTTACAAGATCTAAAACCGTTGGGCAGACTTAAATACTCCATTCTGAGGAGCCGCACTAGATTGACCGGCGTTGGGACGACAAGGTCTAACCATTTCTCTTCTTTAAGAAAGAAAGAAAGAAGAGGAAAATAGTTATTCTCAAAATGAATATCCAACAATCATGATTGATAAAACAAGGCATCACAAAATAAATTAGGATAGAATGGGTCCCGAGACTCGGATAAATCCTAAAGCGTGATTCCTAAGAAAAATTTAGGACGATGATCCTTGCTAAATTATTCTACATTGTTCCAAAGTTTGGCTCTAATACCAAGCCGTGACTCCCTACCTCTATACTCACACTAGCCAAGCACACTACAGAGTAATGTTGTCGACTAGTATGAAGAATAAGTCTGTTGAGGAGCGACCATCTGTATAATTGCTTTGTGCGACTACCGATGTGCCAAATAGAATATCGCTCTCATTTCAAGAGGAAATCCGACATACCGTTACAAATTCAAAGCTACTACACAGTGGCTATGTGATCTTCAGAAACAAATATAAAATAAACATAACTAAACCAGTCACAGATATTCGTATCACTGAGGTAGAAACAGATATGAATATAACACGTAAAAGTGTACATCAAATAGTGGTCATGTATGATCCACCACATCACAAAAGAATAGGCACACGTGCTAGACAAAAGAATATGCCTACATCAAGGAGTCTCTATCTCGAATGTATAAAAGCAAAAAAACTACTAAACTAAGTAGTTAGCCAAAAGTCAAAAGCTAGTCCTAGCTAAGAAGTCAAGTGAAAGCACCTGTAACACCTTGGTCTGCCCCGAGTATTATTTAAGAAGAAAAAAATAAACGGATCATTCTAGCTATAAATATTATATAAAATGAGATAGGATAGAGATATGAAAAAAAACGTATGATAACAATAATGCCATAATATGACAAGTATACATTAAATAACAACAAAAATCATACAATATCTCAAATTTTCTCAAACACCAAAAAGAATTCATATTCTTCAGCTTATGCACCAAACCGTAAATATTGATAAAATTATCAATATAAATCACAAAAATTGATGAAATACAAATTCTAGAAATCATCAATTAGAAATCTAGAAATCATACAGGGGGAGGCCTATCAAAAATGGGAGCATGAAAACTCACCAACATATGCTTCACAAACGAAACGCTATTCCATGGTCGCTAACCATCAACTTTGAGCCGAAGCTCCACAAACGGCCCGAATACCATGGATCGGTACTCCACCAATTTTGAGCCGAAACTCCCCAAACGGGGTTTAGTCCCCCACACAAACAAAGAGACATCGCACATCGCTAGTCTAAATCACAAAATGATCAACATTGATCGATAAGTGTAAACTACACTAAGCTAATAAATAAACGTGTTTAGCTTCATGTCCCATAAGCACGGGCTTAACTTAAGTATTTACGAATAAATTGTAGATTTTCACTCGAAATTGCTACAAGAGTTCAATCGAACAAGTCCAAGAATTAATTGACGAAGTAAACGCAAGCATTTCATACCACTTGTTTTGCGAAGTCGTTTAATTAGATTTCTCATACGAATGAGGCAAAAGTTTGTATATATTAATAGATTTAAAAATGGTTTTCAAAATGAGCTTTGTGTTAAAAGTAACGTTAAAAATCATTTTTGTGAAAGAGTTTGGATATTTACTACTAGTATAAAAACCTTTGTATTTTAGAAGTGACAACTCACAGAAAACGACTGTAAAAAGAATCGATCACAAAAATTCAGATTCGATGACGTGAATCAAATCCATAAAAATCAATACCAAATCCATCAAAATGGACATTCCAAAAATCCATAAAAAGAAGTCATCAAAGTCAATAAAAGTGATAACAACTAACTGGATCAATAAAAAAATAGATAAAGCTGAAAGCCACAAAGAAAATAGGCAGTTTTCCCTGAATTTGCAGTGTTAGACGTCTGGTGCTTTCCTTAGACGTCTGCGCTAAAGGCCTGGAATTTTCTTCCAGATCGCCCAGACGAATGGGAAGTAAGCTCAGACGCCTGAGCTGAGTATCTGAAATTTTATTCCCACAGCTCCAGACGTCTGGGCATACTACCAGATGTATGAGCTGAAGCTCAGAGCAAAAATCTGCTAGGCCAATGATGGCCAAATTATCTCAATAGCAATCGAACGAGCAACAATGGCTTGGGGTTTATGCCTAACGATAATCCAGCCCTATAGGCTCTTCAATACACTCCAAACAACATGTAAAGACATCCAACGTAGGATTTTCATAGATTTTGGCTTCAAAATACCAAAAATTGAAAAATTCATCATACCAATTCAAATCAAAGCAAATGAACATAAAATAGGTGTTAGAGATTCATACCTAGCAGCTATCAAAGGTATAGACATAGATGTGAGTTTAAGAACTCACCTTTTAAACCCAAAAACAATGAATGAGAAGCTCTAAAACAAAGCAAAGATCAACCATCCTCAACTTCAACTTTAGAAGTTCCAATCTATGATCACAGACAAATATCTCCTAAATTAGGTTATAGGAAATTTTTGAAAATTGAAAGCAATTGAGATGGAGAAGATGAAGAGGATTCCTACCTAAGCTTCTCTTTGATTTGTAACTTGAAGTTGAATTTTCTAAGTGAATTAGGGCTTAGGAATTTCTAATCTCTTTTCTTTTTCCTCATTTTTCTAAGGCTTGAGAGTGTTAGGAAATAATAGAATGAGTGAAGAGGAGTTGGATGAAGAGTTAGGGTATTAGATGAGTTTAAGGGCTGAAACCTAAACCCAAAGCCCAACAGAAAAATAGAAAAATTCAAATCAACTCCAAACATATCACTCAAAAAGGTCGCGAACACAATTTTGGACTCAATGGAAGTGGTCTCGAGTCCTAATTCGACTATTTAAAAAAAGTAGCATTTCGGACTTTAATTCTGACTAACGATGCTATATTAAAATAAATCATTTAAATATGCAATTGTAAAATATGCAGGGCTGTTACACGCACCGCTGCCAACGAATGCATCCAGCCTCCAAAACGCGCCAACGACCCTTGCTTTGCCCAATCCCCTAGCGTGGTGCACGGGCACGTTCGTGGACCATCGCGACCATCAGCACCGAAGGTCTCGCGCACCAATCGACGAGCTAGTGCCGTTCCCGCTTTGATTTTGAAAATCTCCATGCCCTAGCCTCTACAAAGCCTTGCAGCTATGACAGCCAAGCCCCAATCCATGCTGTAAACTTCCGCACTTAGCCATAGAAGGATATAGCCCTTTTGGAATTCAAGCTCATCCTTTCCTATTCCCTATTATAAAGAATTTGATTTTGAATCTCATAGATGAAGCTTCCCTTCTTTTCATTTCTGCCCGACTTCAAATGAAGAAGGGTGCGGTTTTAGTTTCGTGGATTTTACCAAAAAGAAGGGGAAGACTGATTTGAAGGGAGAGGCACAATATACGCGACTTTTTTTTAAATTTTGTTCGGCCGTGCATTTTTAAAAGAGGAAATGGAGGGAGACAAAAAGTGATATTGGCGTATAAAAGAAAGGCTACAGTGATTTGAGAAGAAGGAAAAAAAACTGATGTGAATAGATGTTGACTGGTCAACATATAATATATATTATTTTAAAATTTCAAATCGTCTCGATTTCGTAGTTTACAATCTCGACCTCCTATTAAGGCGCCACTAGACGTTTATAATGTTATTTTCCTAATCCAAATGCAATGGAAAAGGTTTTGAGTCCTAATTCGATCGTATGAAGAAGATAGCTTTTTGGACCCAATTATTATATTGAATTTTCGATATAAATTCCAATGCGTTTATATATCATACGACCAAACGATAACCCCAAACGTTACGAAATTTAAAATCCGATAATAATACACTATTACGGATCCAATGGAACTAGTTTCATCGAAATCCAAAATTGTGCCCCGAAAGGCTATTTTTAAATGTCAATTCAAACGATATATTTTTAAAACTGAACAAATCACTTTTAGATTCAATTAAAAAGGTTTTATTATGTTCATTATTATTAATATAAATTTTGTAAACCTTTTAATTTTTCTATCAAGCTTAAAACTCAAGATTCAATAGTCTAACCAATTTTCAATTATTAAATTCAATAATTAAACTATCCAATAAATAATTATATTTGAAATTCAAGTTAAAAACTAACCTTTAAATATTTAGAATCAACTAAATATTCCAATTTTAAATAACCAAAATTCTAGATCGTTACAAAATTGGTAGTCACTCCCTAAACTTTCCTTAGCAACCAAATATAGTATACAAATGTATTTAAGCCCGTATGATGTACATAAATTATTCGTATGTAATATCTTATTCGATTACTTGCTCGGATACGTAGTATTTACTTCCAAACTAGTATCGCTCACTCGACCTCCCTAGTGCGGATTTCAATTAGATTCGTTGATTAGAAACCTCTGTTCTCCTTGCATGGCCATATACTATGATTGAAAACCTCAGTATCATATGAAGAATCTGAATCAAGTGTTCGCTGTGAAGAATCAAGTGAGAAATTCTTTCTCGGGTTGGTGTAAATTGCCCCGAAGTTATGTACGAATCCTAGACCAAGAACCCCGTAGAAAATGATCTACATACAACTTACATACTTAATTATATTAATTTCTAAATTCCACCAATCTCTTTCTGAATCACTTTCATTTTCACTTATAGTATTTCATTCAATACTAAAATTATTTATGAATTACTTTATAAGTTTTCACTTAAGCTTACAAACATTTTATAAAAACTCATCTTTATAGAACAATAAATTGAAAATTTATTCCATTTTTATTTACTTGTATAATACTTCTCTACAGTCTAAGAGTATATACAAAATATCAATTTTAATTTATTTTTTCGAAATTCAAATGAAGGCCTAAACAAAATATTATGTTAAGTAGCTAAGAAGAGTAGCATGGAAATATCCAAACTCAATCCCAAAGTCTACTTTCTTTAGACATGCATAAGGTAAAGATTTTTATTAGTCGGTCCAATAATATCAAATAGTTTGTGAGACCTAGATGTTTAAAAAAACTACATTTTCCATAAAACCATGCTTATTAAAACCTTCCTAATTTAACCCATTAAAAAAATTGAATTAAATTATCTTTTCTATCCAAGAGTTAAAATTTTCATTTATCAAATTATTTATCAGAACACCTTTTATTTTTAATCAGTTTCCTTTAAGGGAATTTAGCAACTAAATACTTGATTTTTATTTTAAAACCCTTTATGAAATCATACTACTTATATTTGTGTGTGTGTATGTATATTATAATTCAATTTGTTCACTACCACTCATTTTGGGTTCGTTCGGATTCGAACTCATTTCGATCGCATAATGATAAAGAGAATAAGTGCAATAAAACGTTTTCCTAAGCAACATTCCATTGTAACTTAGAAGATTTTTTAGATTACCATAAAACTAATCAAGATGTTTTCTCCGAACTATCCAAAGAAAATGTATCGTTCTCAAAAATCCTCTTTGAAATACTTTTACTTATAAATACCTCTAAGTAATATTACCATTAATTTTCTCAAAATCCTTTTGATAAAATTTCAACCAATATCAAGAATTAAATTCTCAAAAACTTGTTTTACTAATAAAATAATTTTTATAAACCATGCAATCATTTTATATACCATACTCATATAAAATATACCTTTTTGAAATCATCTTATATTATAATAACTTTCCTTTATTATAATAATATTTTCTTAAATATTCATCCTCTAAATATCATATCTTACCATTTAGATTATATAAAACAATGCTTATTAAAATTTTACTTTTAACTCAACATTATTACCGAATACCTTATAGTCAAACTATGAAACTTATTTTATATAGGTTCGCTTTAATGCACTCATAGTTATCAAAACAATGATTGCCTATATACAGATCGAGCATGACTCAACAACCAACAAAAAATAGTCAATGCTCCTGAACTATCTTAGCATGACAAACCAAACAATAATGATAATAAAGAAATATTATCATTGATAAACAAACACTATAAATAACTATATAAATTTGAAATTTATTCTTTATATATATAATGTATAATCCTAGGTAAAATATTTCATTTACAAAATTTCCAAAAATCAATATCATGTCTGTTTCCTTTGTTAAGTGTTTTGAAATCTCTATCGATACTGTGGCATCCCACGTCTCGAGCAAAATTCAAAATTCAAACTTAACAGACCAATTAACACGATATGTTTTTGTTGCAATGAAAAATACGCTCTCATATATATTATACTCTCAACCTCATTCTACGATATCACTTACGTTATTTAAAATGAATATACCTCATTACAGCTAAGGTTTCGCTTAACCTTTAGCTCTAATAATAAATGTAACATTCTCCCTCCTTGGAGGTGAATACAAATAGTAACCTCGTTCTTGTTTTACGGAGATCCTCTTGACTTCTCAACCAACCCATAAAGGGGGTGTAGAGGTGAGAGACAAAGCTTCGTCACATTATTCATAATGCAAGTGCTCCCTATCACGCTGTCATTCTAACGAATACAGGAACGATACTATATAATATAACAAAGACAACCAAAGCTATTAATCTAAGATACATAGTATATTAGAGTTTAAAAACCTCATTAGCCTAGATAGTTATAACTTTTCGACCTTAAAATTGTTGACGGTATACATAGTAATACACTGGAAAATAAAAATACTATGGTAGGTGAACATCCAGCTCTGCTCCAGAAGATTCAGGCCTTGCCATTGGAAACTTGGAAAAAAGCGTTCTAACTATAATAGCCAAATTAGTTTGGAAAATCAATTTGAGAAAACTCAAGAAATATGATGAACAAATACAAATACATGAGACCGCAATGCTAAACATGGAATCGATTTTACCACACTAAAATAATATCCATAGATTAAAGAATGGAAACAAGTCGGAATAAAATCAAACTCAAAAGAACAGGCATAATTAAGATACAAATCCAAACTTAAAGAATGGACAAAAAATTATTAGACATAGAGGGAGCATAAGGCAATTCTCGATGCAATAAATAAAAGCTTAAGTCCAAGGTTCGAATCGAAATAAGGTGAACGAATTTATCTAATATGACTAGGACGGTGTGCCCCTCTACACCGAAAGTATACCTCTAGAAAAAACATACTTGAAAGCCCACGCCAAACATGCAAAACTCTCGGGAACTTCCAAACTGGATCTATTACACTTTTATGGGCATCCAAATTGTAACGTCCCGCCTTTTCGTACGTTTTAAATCGACGATAAGCCACACACGTCAGACTTAAACCATACAGAAGGGCGGATTGTTATGGGGTAAATAAGAAAAAGCAGAGAAAGGAAAAACCAAAATCGAATCTTGCAGCGGATCAATAAAATATAATAATCAAATATACAGTTCATGAAGCTGTTTTACAAAATATTCGATTATACTTATACAATACATATCAGAGTTACACATACTAGAAACAATAAATACCACAACAGAACAATATGAATGTAGTGGAATACTAAAAAAAATCATCGTCTTCGTCCTCCAGAGTACGGTCTTTAAATCCTGAAATTCTCAGGCTGACCCGAGCGAATTGAAAAGACAAAAGATTCGAGTCAGAACTAAAAGATCTTATGTAAGTTAAATCCACAGTAATAAATATGAGTGCAGCAACTTAGAGATGCTTGGGATTCACATCTTCTAAGGATCCGTTAAACTATTTACTATGTAATAATAATTCGCTATTATAATAGTGTCTATTAGGTGACGCGGCACAACTAAGCAATGCCAGGGTAGATATACCAATTGCTATCCGGACTGGTGGTAACGCGTAGTGCGCAACTACCGCCCACCTCGAGCCACAACCCCAAATCAGAAAAAACAAAAGTGGCCACCGAATCAATCCAAAAGTCAGAGCATAATATCGAAGGGATGTGTCCGATAAAAGGGGCTACCTCCTTGGCCCGAGAATCGCTCCTGTTTTAGCCACCATATGCCAACTCACGGGAGTCGGGTCCACGTATGTACCATAATAGAACGTCGCCACCATCCTACTGCATTCTGGAATCTCCACCGCGTACACGGTTGTTAAAGTGGTTTTCGGAGTTGGCAGAGAGTATGACAACTTCCGATCCCGGTCTCTTCAACAACCAAATGTTATTATAACAACGCAGTCATTTCAAAATAATTTGTACTCCAAAACTAGAATATAATATCCATTTCAAAACCATATAAATACGATATCATTTCCATTTTAAAACCAAATCCATACGATATAAAACCCAAATCAATATAATATCAATTATTTCAAATATATCCTTTTCAAAAATCATAACATTTTCAACATTACGACACTACGAAATAAAAATGCGAGAAATATAACCCTTTCAATTTATACTACCTCGAAACTCATAACTTCCACCACCGATGTGGTTTAAATATTTAAAATACTTTATATAACCAAAATAGCTTCTTTAATTTTCACAAATCAATTCCAAAACAACCCGAATTTCTAGATTTCTAAATTTAATATATTTCAAAGCTTAAATATTCAATATTTCAAAACTAAATTTTATAATGCATTTATATACAAATTTCACTTTTACTATTATTTGGTTTTGAAATATTTGCTTACTAAAACCAATATCCTTTAAATAAAACTTCAAATTTCAAAACTGAATATTCCTCAATTTATTCACTTAATCACATTAAACCCGAATTAAGTTATAAAACCATATTCTTTTAAATTAAGTTCCAAATGGATTCTTATTAAATATAGTTCTTAATTAGATAAAATCTCAATCAATTCCAAACTATCTTCTCAACCTTGATTTATAAAAATCAATATAAATTCTATATTAAAATATAATTGAAGTAAATTTTTATCCATATTATATTTTAATAAAACCAAACTTTATTATTAAACTTATTTTATACTTTAAACAAATTTTATTCATAGCTTAAACCAAGGATTTAACTATATATAAAAGAACCTTTATAAAATATCCAAATCAATATCTCCAAAAATCATATATTTCTTTACAAACCATAGAAAATCATTTCAAAATATTTTTATATATAGACAACGGTGTCTGTATATAATTTTCTACCCTATGGTCAAGTGATATGGGTATTTATCATTTCAATCCGCAATTTAAAACAAAATTACGGTTATATATCATTTCAAGCCGCAATCCCGAATGAAATAAAGTGCATAACAAATTTGCAATTTAAAACAATATAAAATACAACATCCATTCATCCAATATCAATCATCAACCATTTATTACAATCATCATCCAATTTAAACAATAACATCAATATAGAGCATATAATAAATAACAGGTAATTACTAACAGTCTATATTCAATAATAGATTAAACAATCTATCTAACTGGCAGTTTATATGCAATAATAAATTAAATAATAATTCAATTCGATAAATTAAAATTTAACTAGAATGATGATAAAAATATACCAAATAGCAATACATAAATTTCAACTCACACCAAAAATTAATTTAACAAACATAAGAAATTTTAGAAGTTGCGAATGGGTTAAAACACTCACATTTTGAATTTAAATTGAATTTAAATCCAGTTTAAACCCAAAATTTGCACAGTCTCAGAATTCGTTCAAACCAGCATCAAAATGTCCGGACTCCTGATACGATCCCAGCGGATCAAACCATGTGTAAAACCGAGTTCGTATGTAAAAGATACGATAGGTAGAATAATTGAAATTAAAATTTAAATAAAACAAAATAAAACAAAATAAATCCTTTACCACACGGAGGCCACGAGCCTTTCTTCTCCCACGCGAAACAACCCAACAACCTGAACGCTTCGAAACCCTATTCATACACACGCATTGCCACGCCGTACAACCCGATTGCACGCGCGCCTTTCACAGGCCGACCTCATCGAGACTCGCGGCCCCCCTCTACCCACGACCATGGCCTGGATCGATGTTCGAACGGGAAGCCACTGCCTTGTATACGAAACCTAATCCAATTTTTCTTGACAATCTAGCCGTTAATTCATCAAACGAACTCCAGCGATGAGAAGCACTCGTCGATCTCTATGCGATGGTATCAACGATTTGTTGAACAGCTGCAGTTGATCGCGATGCAAAAGAACGGCCGTAAATAAACCTTCAATTTCTGGCTGCAAACTCAGATCGAGAAACGGACTGCAGATCTGAGATGCGTAATCATGAGCTTCGATATATATTTTTTCTGAATTTTTTTGAGGAGTTTGAAATTTCACTTTGATTTTTGAATTGCAATTGGATTTGGAATTGTCCGCCATTGAAATGAGGAGGTGAAGAGGAATTGTACGCACAGCCAAATGAGAAATAAAGGTAGGCTAGGGTTTATAACAGGGTATATATAGGCAAGGTTGAAATAGAATAGATGGATCCGATTTATAAACGCACAGAACGATGAATGGCCCGAAAAGCCCGTTCTGACTCCGGAACGAAATTTGGTCAACTTATATATCAAAATAGATATTTTAAATATTTGAAACGCAATGGAACAAGTTTCAAGTCCAAATTCCATCGTATGAAGAAGTTATGCAAAAATCAATATTCTTCAAATTGATTTCAATTGATTTCAATTAAATTTATTTCAAGGCGTTTCAAGTCCGTACGATCAAACGACAAGTCTGATCGTTACGAAACTTGAAATTCTATAAATATTTATCGTTATGAATCCGATGAAACTGTTTTCGTCGAAATCCGAGTCTGTGGCCAAAATGGCTATTTTTACATTAATTAAATAAATTAATAATTAATTAATTAAATCACCATTTAATTCAAATTACAAAATTCATAAATTTTATCATCTTAGATTACTTTAGTAATTTATAACCCTTTATAACCCATTCCCATATCAATTTAAAGTCAACCAATTCACAACTACAGGGTTTAACTTCCAATTTTTAATAAATTCATTAATTATCAATCGCAATTCAAATAAATCCATTTATTTGATTCTTAATCCTGTTATTCACTCCATTATCACCAAGTAGATAAAATTTACATTGATTCATGATTTATTAAGTTATTATTCCCAAATTTTCAACTTAATTTCCATAAATGTAATATCTAGACATTTAATTTCATTTATTTGAAATAAACCCATTCATTATAATTTACATTCAAATAAATTAATAAATCTTGATTACAATCTTTACATCAACCAATAGTCATATCATAAATGGAATTGGCATTATTTTCAAATAATACTTTAATTAACATTAACGTAATAATTTATTTATATTTATTGCAATTGATTACCAGTTATAATTTAATATACTAAATAAATGGTTAACTTACAACACTTGTTACCATTAACGTTTATTTTCACTTATAAACTATTATTAACAAACCAAAGTTGCAATTGATTTAGATCTAATTCAATAAATTAAATGAATGAGTAAACAATTAACAATTATCACTATTGCCAAATTTACTCACATTCATACTTAAATATTAACTGACAATTATTATAATTACTTGTCTAGCATTGATTCTATCAAACTGCATTTATTGCGTATTATTTCATTAATTAATATAACTTTTGAATTTATTTCCCAATTCACTAATTTCAATCAATTTTAACTTTACAATTTGTTTCAAATAATTGGGATACCACTAATTAAGTCAATTATTGCAATTGTTTTCGAATTAAATTTTTATGAACTAAATAAATAGGTAACTTATACAATTGTAACCATTAAAATTTAATTAACTTTAAGTTTATTACTTTCAAGCAATATTATGATTACTTACAGAATATTGATTTATATTCAATTAGCATTTATTAAAATTCAAATTTATTAATTAATTAAATGCTTACATTTGTTTTCATATATCCAATTTGTAGCTAAGTATAACATCTGCATTATTTCCATTGATTTGAATTACATTCCCATCTTTATATTATGCCTTTTTTACGTTATAAACTAGTTACTATTGTCTACCTTTCATTTACTTGCCATATTCTCATTCCCATTATTGTAACCTTTATTTATATTCATTAAAGTTTAATTTAAATTCCAATTTAATCAACTAATTCGACAGGAAAATTAAAATAATTGTTTACAAGCTAAGGTTACACTTGAGTTTATCATACTCCAACCAATTATTATAATTACACACATAATACCAAATTCATTTTTAACATTTACTTCATTATAAATCATAATTTTTTTATTTCTTTATATTAAATTACCAAAATCTTATTAAATTAACAAATTTTAATCATTGAATTTTACGGGTCGTTACACAAATATACTCACATCACCGCATGCATGCTACCACCAAATCTCTAGAAAAATGTGAATATACCTTAATAGGTGCGACCCAACTGGCTTGGCTCCCACTCGCTCTTTCATTTTAGTTATCCTTAGTGCTTGATGCCAATGTTCAAAATGATCTACAAATCATCTTAAGTTTACGAAGCATAAAGAAGGACTTCAAATTTGATAGTCGATGAATCAACGATAAAAAACAAACTAGTACTACCCTAGGGAAAGCAATGAGGCCAAACAAGTTAGGGCAGTTTTGCTTCGTATCTTGGCTAAAAAGCATTCTTAACATTTAGAATAGCAAGAGTTTAAATGCCTTGAATGAGCAACAAATCATCTTGAATCGATGGAATACAAAGAAGATAGCCAGATCGATAGTCAATTAGTCAACTATCAAGAATACGAAAATGATCGTATATGAAAACTAATTCCTACACTTATCATAATTCGTCGATCCAGAACTAGCACTATCCTGGTTAAAACAATGAAGCCAGACAAGTAAGGGAAGTGTTACTTTCTGCTTTGTCATGACAATATTCTTAACTTTAAGAATAGCAGAGTTCCTTCAACGTTTAATGCTAAGCGTAAGACTAAATATCTTCAATAATTGAATCAAACTCTTAAAACATTTGACTTTACACTTGTGCTTAATTAACACATCACAAATATTTGTAAAACACGTTACAAACACTCTTTAAAATATTCTTTTAAAGCACGAATTATATTTCTAAGTATATTAAAAAGAAGCGTCAAAAACAAATGTCATTAAAATATTGTTTACTACAAACCCAAAATAATTGCACTTAGATTTATTTTAAGACATTCCTTTTTAAAAGATATCTCATTATAAACAATCATTTATAACTTTTAGACAACCTTTATTATTCTGGAAGACAGTAAATCAATTTAAAATACTTTTAAAAATTTAAAACAATGCTAATCATCCTGAAAGATAACTGATATAACCATTTAATAAATTTAAAACCACACTAATTATCCCAAAAGAAAATTAATCGAATTTATAATCTTTTTTGAAATTTAAACCAACATTAATTATCCTAAAAGAAAACAAATCTGACTTATAATCTTTTAATAAACTTAAAACAACATTAATTATCTTTAAAGATAGTTAATAAAATTTATAATATTTTTATAAATTTAAAACATCATGAGCTATCCCAAAAAATAATAAGTCAAATTTCTAATCTTTTTATAAATCTAAAACAACATTAATTGTCCTGAAAGATTATTAATCAAATTTACAGTTCCTTTTATAAATTTTAACCAACAGTTATCCTTACTTCAAAATTCTCCAAAATACTTAAAAATATAATTTAAACTTTCAAAGTGCAAATACACGACCAAACGTTTATTTTGTAAAAATACAAGCATAAATTCAACACACATACACAAGTTTAAGGAGATGAAATTTCATAAGTGGCAGTATAGTGATAATTGTTATGATACGCTCACACAAATCAAACAGTACGTAGCAAATATTTCAACCAATCATCAATATAAGAAACATAAGAAAATAAGTAAATCAATATTGACAAGAAATCCCTTAGGATCTCTCTATAAAAGTCCCATGTAAATCTCACAAATGTATGTGTATTTTGAAGTGTTCCGTAGTGATCTATTCGCTACATATATGCTTCGACTTCCTCTTGCTTTTGTTCCCTGCAACCTAATGGTTATTTATGTTATCTTCTTCCAAGCAGGAATCAAATCCAAACAAATAATCAAATAATACTATATAAACTATCATTCAAGCATTCAATAATAATCTATAACAACACAGATGTTATATAGTTTATTTTGAAGTAAGTTAACTCACAGAAATTCCAATTGACGCTTTCATATTTGATTCGATCGACATTCGATTTTAACTCAAAATTTACTAGCTCTAAATTCAACGAATCTTACTCCAATACGTAATAACATTGGTATAAGTCCAACCCAAAAGACCACATCTAATCTGACCTCGTATGAGCGAGAAATTCAATTTATAAGATTTTAAATAAATTAAAACAATTAATTCCTTAATTTCTTTAATTAAATTTAATTACATAGTTTTAGTTCTTGTTCCCTAAATAAAAAATCGTGTACATGTGCATGCCTTTACACCAAATCTAGATGTCAATCCTTCCTCTTGGGATTTCTCCTCGGTCTCTTAACGAATTCAACTATCATTTTCGCCAATGCGACACACATCGCACACTCTACGCCTTGGCCACTAACAATCAGAGCTTGATCATTCCTAGACGAAACCAACCTGTAGCCTTATGCATGATACCTTAGAAATGCATTTTCCATGTATGATCGAACGTGCTCCAACCAACTCTAAAATTCATTTCTTCGAACTAGTTTTCCAACATAAAGCTCCGATCGATCAACCGTAGCCCCATTCTCTACCACATTATCACCCAGCAACGGCCTGAAAAAGGCAAGCTTGACCACCCATCATCGCTTGTGGCAGCATAAGTATGGATTTGAAGCTTTTACTCCATTGAGTATAACAGATGTAATGATATATGTGACGCTCCACCCCAAGACCCACATTAACAAGGAGTATTACTGAGAAATACTGTTTGCTAATGCAGAGAATATGGCTGGTTAGGAGCGACCATCTATAGCCTTGTCTTAAATATCTGTTGAATACGTCGATAAATGCTCTACTATATTTTTTTCCGACTCAAGTGGATCGACATATCCAATAAATACTTAATACAAAACTATAGGTGGCTAACGGATCTATCAGAACAAAATACAATAACTAAATGAATATCATATCACAGAACAGCAAACAGATATACATTTACACATATACAATGGTACATCTCAATACAGTATAATGATACAACAAAGTTGTATGACGACCACTTTATATACATGAGTCAAATAAATATACAACTCAAGATACAACTTTAAATGATTCTAACTATAAAAGATGAAAGAGAGATATTCATGCAGAAGCTTCAAGGAAAAGCTAAGTCTAGAAATAAATGCTTAACCTAAAACAAATTCGGTCTGACCTGAGTATAAAATACACGGGTCAATCTAGCTAAAACGTCATTTTAAAATTGATAGACGATAATAAGAATCATAAGCTAAAGGTAGGATAACCTCTTGAACAAGAAGACCATACAAAGAGCATGGCACTCTTTTATATAAGAGAAAGAATGCATATACTTTTCGAATGAGAAGAAATAAGAAGAGCATATTCATAATTCAAGTGAACTAGTCTCACTTAAGAACATGAATCCTTATAAGTAGACTCGTCTATAATACTCTACTAAGAAACAAGCATGCCTCATATCATTGACGAAAACATAATAGTATCTATAATAGTTACAATGTATCATTTCCCCTAATAGAAGATATCATAAATCACTACTCAAACCAAAATGTTATCATACACATATCTCAAAAGTAGATAAATTACTAAACTCGAGATACGCCTCATCTCATCGGCATATTCTAATTTCAAAATACAAAGGAATATCAACATGAAATCTCAGAATGGAATAAACTCCATAATCACTTATGCCTCATTTCATTGGCATAAAATATATAACTCAAACTCGCCAAGATGGCAAAAACCCGAAATATCCTCAAAATCAAGGAATCATCAAATACATATCTCGAGGAACTCAATAAGAGTTCAAGGCCTCATAATGAAATCACCATATATATATATATATATATATATATATATATATAACATCTCATATAGCTCTAGGCTATCGATGTAATGGAAACATCTTAAAATGGTGAAATCATAATAAAATTCAGAAAACTCAGAAAATCATAAAATTCCTCGGATTGGCCAAATCCCTGATGCATGCTGAAATAATGTTGCACGTGCCACCTCTTATCCCATGCTATATATATTAGGTACCCATCCCATACGACCGATGTCGTAAAATCCCAGATGACCGAAGTCGTAGAACATCGTGATGACCCAAAAGTTTATAGCACTGGCATACCCAGAATGTGTCACGAACTGTCAGATAGGAACCCGAAAAGTGTTAACGTGCGTCCCATACCACACATTCGCACTCCACGATTTACTAACCGCTAGTCAATGCCACATTAATAAACAGAAATTATCAAAATCATAGAATCTCAAAAATATCCTATATTGCCTCGTATCATCGGCAAGTGTAATAAAATCTCATAATGGTTTCTCGTAAACCATAATCCCTAAAGAGGGAAATCTCAACTCAAGACTTGTTTCGTCTCATCGGCAAGTTTAGAAATACATCGTGATGGTTCTCATCGACCATACTCCTAATATAGGAGATATCAAACCACAAGAACCCGCCAAATATTCCATCCCAGATAATTCCTATAGATAGGAATTATAATCTTGAAAACACGCCATCAATTGGCTAAACAACTCAAAAATATATAATCCTCGAATAATTTCGATCGTACAAGTCCAGAATTAATCGAAATAGTAAACACACGTGTCCCGTACCACGTGTTTTACTAAATCGTTTAGTTCTCTTTCTCATACATCCGAATACTGCAAAAATGTGTGTTTTATATATAAAATAATTTATTAGAGAAAACTAGCTTTGAAAACTATTTTCCGAACAATTATTGAAACTAATATTTGAAATTTCTTTATTATAGAAAATAAATAAATTTTATGTTAAAAAATAATTTTAAAATACTATATAATAATATGAAAATCCTTTTTATTTGAAAAATTATTACAAAAAGGTTTGGAGAAAACCGTGCTCGATAACAATAAATAACAAAGAAGATGCTTCAAAATAGATAATTTGAATTCAATTCAAATTAAATTCAAATTCAACTCAAAATCGATTCAAATTGGAATTTCAAATTCTCCAAATTTAGCTAGCCTATTGACAGGCATCATTGCTCTCGATACATCACAAATAACATCAAAATCAAGTGAAAAGGAGAGCTAAACAATCAAATCAAGCATCAGGATTACACAGCATAGGAGAAAAGGAGCTACAGGCAAAAGTGCCTCAGAGGTCGACATGCAGGTCGACCCTCTCCCATCTAGGTCGACCTAGAGAGCTTGAGGTAGACCCCTAATAGGGTATGAACTTTGCCCAGTGAATTTTTTCAGCCTTGACCTGATTTTCAAGCACCAATTTTACATATCTAATGAAGATGAAATGCTAAGAAATTTGACATGATTGTAATACAACTTCTAAGCTACCAAATGAAAGAAATCCGACAGCATTTCGTTGCCAAAATCTCAAGTTACAGTCATTCAAAGAGACAACATAAAACTGTTTTTCATAGAGAAGTAAAATATAAACAGAAAACGATTATAGTAACTCGTATTTCATAGAATCAAGCAATTTGCTACTTTGATTTTCTTGAGATTGTGAGTTAAAAAAACTCACCTTGCTTTAAGATATTATCAAACCTCGAATTTATGTTGAAAGAGGCCAACTTTAAGGAGATTCTAACTTAAATAACCTGTACAGACTTAAAACGATACATGCAAGAAGGAGATAATAGTAAATTAGAAAAATCTACTTCTAAAATTAGAAATTTGATGAAATTGTAAAGTTTTGGAGTGAGATTACCTTTTAATTATACTCTAATTTGATAAAATTCTCAGCTTGTTGAATTAGTTTGAAGGAAGAGCTCGAAATTTGCAAAAAGGTAGAGATGGATTTCATTTCTATTCTCAGGTTAGAAGAAGGAGCTGAGAAGAAAAATGAACGTACAGGTAAAGTATTTTCCTCCATTTCACACTACCGGTTAAGGCTAAATGGGCTTTGGACCCAAATAATAAGAAAAATTAAATGGCCTAAATTAATTACTTAACAAAAACCCAAATGCGTTTCTATATACAATAATTTACAAAACAAAAGCATTTTCTTTTTAATTTACACACAAGAAAAATATACAAACTTATACACTCATAAAATAAGACATTTTACACCATATAAAAAGAAAAGAAAAAAATTATTTTTAAAAAAGCCCTTAATTTATAAAAGTGCACTATTTATTCAAATAAATGAATAAAACTTTGTTTTTAGCTTCTAAAATTCAACAAAAATACTTTTCTCACTTAGAAAAATATTTCAAACCATTTTCAATCATAATTTATGGCCAAAACATATTTCTAAACCAATTTACATCTTTTTATTAAACAAACAACTTTTAAAAGTCAATTACTTCTTTTGAAAATCATTAATAGAAGTAATTGGCAATAATTAACATAATTATTGCATTTTCTCTAAAATAAAAATCATTTTCCACTTATTATCAACCTAAAATAAAATAAAGTTATATGCTTTATTTTCACAATTTGATTCAAATTTTATTGTTTATTCCAAATAAAAAATATAAAAGTTTTAGTTTATCTTAATTCTCAATATTAAATTATAACTAACAGGTAGTCTCCAAACCCCGGCTTGTTATTATATATATTTTCATTGTTTAAATCTCCGGGAAGAATTGAGAGAAGAGAGGCCGCTCACTTGACTTTGCAAAAGAAAAAGGAAATGGAAAGAAGAGAAGCAATTGAGAAGTGTTAAATCAGTTATGTTTTTTCAGGTTATAATATTTTTAAAACTCCTTTACTTTGCTGCACAGAAATTCGTGCGCGTATGAGTCGCGAACGATAGAAGTAAAAATAAGATCGCACAAAATACCGCGACACAATAAAAAAAAACAATAAAATACACTGTTTACCTTATTCTGTAAAATTTCAAAGATACCATCGTTTGTGAAAATATGCGTCAAACGTAAATTCAAATATTTCCTGATTAAAAATTAATTAAAAATCCTATAAATTCATTTAAAATTACATCAATAAAAACCAAGTCGTTTTATTAACAACTTATTCGTTAAATATTCGAACTATTTATTATTGTAAGTAAATTTACAAAATGAGTTCACCATTATTATTTATTATTAAAAGGAATCAAGTAAGGTTACTAAGTTCATTTAATTAATATTTAATTCACAATTTAAATATTTAAATAATCTCTATACTTAGAATTCTAAGGTATTTACATTTTTTTTAGGATGTTACAATGGAATGGAGCTCTTACCTCATCATTCTTTCACATGAATCCAACATCAGTCTCGTCTACTCTTCTCTAAATTCTGACAGCACTGCCGCTTTCAGCTAAGTGGTATTAAATTTCCTTCGAAGTTGAAAACGCATCACAATCAAGCTCATATAGATTGAGTTAAATATTTTCTAGTTTGAAATAGCTTTCCAATCCAATCATATGCATTACAAAAGATACGTCTTGAACCTTCTTCTTGTTTAGATTTAAAATTATACACTTGATTGACTTGCTATATTACGCTTTTCATTGCTGCAGGTCTCGAATCCAAACATGGTGTTCTAGACGAATAGTTCATCTGCAAGCATCTATATACTTTGCTAAAATTCACATAACCTACTCGTTACAAATCTCCCAGTCTGTGATGTTATTTCTGTTCTATGCTTGTTTCGATTTGGTTGGTCAGATGTTGATAAATTTACAAACTTGCTTGCATACCCTGTGCTATGTTTTGTGAACACCATTGAACACTTTATTATTCCTTTCCCCCTAAATATACCACACTACTGTTGATAGAACTAGTTTAGCAATGTCAGAAATTTTTTTGTTTACATTAAATCAATTTTGGATATGATCAATTTCAGTGTTTAGCACTAATTATTTTATATGTGCGGCAGACCACTTATGTTTAATTCGACATCATTCCATACATAGGCTAAAAATTTGCATTTGAAAACAAATGCTCTCCGTGTTTTCATCTTGTTCACAACATACTCTGGGCTAACATTGATATAATTAACCTACAACCTTTCACTTCTTGTAGCATAGATCAAATTATTGTCTAGTCCGTTAATTAGCCTACAACCCTGAAGCCAAATTTCAAACCACAAAGATCTTGTCATCACATCAACTATTCGCTTCTTTATACATTGATCTTCTATTTGACGCACCATGAACACAAACATCCACACACCAGAATGGTTATTTCTGATTTCTAGTTCCCATAATGATTTGTTGTTGATATACTTCTCATGCATCCAGTTTGCCCAAATTTCCTCTTTATTAACCACTCTCCAAACTAACCTTATACCGACTGCATTTTTTTATATCTTCCAGATTTCAAAGTCCCAGACCACCGTATCTCTTAGGCCTACTGTAACACCATGTAAAATTAATAATAATAAATTAATTAATAATAAGGCTAAAGAAAGAAATTTTTTAAATATTAGAATTTTAACATGGAAGTTGCACCATTATGCTCATGGTGATTTTCTGATCAACTTTCATGTATAATGCTTTGTAATCGGAGCTTTAAACGAAAAACTTATTGATGTTTGAAGTTTTCGAATTTAAAATAATTGAAAGTGAATTTAAATTTGAAAATGTAATTAAAGTTAAAATTTGAAATTTAAAAGTTAACATTGATTAGTAAACTTGGGGTTCAAGGAAGCATTAAAACAAACGTTAACATTGAAAATAAATAAGGCATTTAAAACAAAAACGTAACTATTTTAACGTTTCAAATAAATAAGTTCCAGTCGACCAGCTTCCTAAGGCCGGTCGACCGCCAACAGTCGACCGCTTGAGGAAGGGCAGTTAGCAAGTGAATGCTGAGGCAACTAGGGTTTTGTAAGGTGCGAACGACCCGAATTTTATTATTTTAAAATGATTTAAATCTGACGGTTCTGGTGCTGTCTAACGACTATAAATATGTGGCTAGCCTCCTCACTTTTATTCACAAATTATATAAGAACGCAAGCGAAGCTCTTTCAGTTTCTTCTATACAATTCAGAACTTTTTAGGATTTTCAAGCAATGGATTTTAGATACTCAATATTCAATTCTAATTCTATTCTTCTTCAATTCTTGAAATTATGAACCTAATTTATAAAAAATCCAATTATTGCATATTTCAAAACCAAGAAGTCTAAAAAAAGATTAGAACTAGGCGTAATCAAATCCATGTGAAAGCTGGAAATCATCCGTGAGTGAAAATCATAGTTTTTCTCATTTTTTAATTTTATGGTATAACTTAGATTTGGTATATTACTTGAAGAATTTTGTTCATGAAAACACCAAACTAAAACCCCAAAATTCCCCCAAAGCGACATATAAATTCTTATTGAAATCTTAATTGTGTTATATCAAAATAGTAGGATTTGTGTAGTTATTGCAATTTGAATATTTTACATTCTATTCCACTTCTCATCTTTCTCTTTTGATGTGATTAAGTGTTCCAAAAAGAAAATAAGTTAGGGAATAGTGTGCAAAATGTGGATTCTCCTACTCGTAATTTGCATGGCCTATTTTCGTAATTTAAATATGAATCCCTTTTCCATTACTGAATCTACTATTTTGACATAAAATAAGTTGATAGTTGATTTTATTTTCTTATACAAGTCTATTGTTGGGCAAAGAGTATTAGGTAATTTTTATTTGATGATGTGGAGTTAGATTTTTACAAAATTGGAATTTTTGGCATTTAAACAATTAGTATAGGATGCAAAATCTTTGCAAGCTTTGGAGTATCTAGTTACATATTTATATATACATATACCAGCGTATAAATAAAGTATAATTAATAAAGTAATAATTGCATAGTATAAATAGGTTAATAATTAGCATTAAACCCCTTAGGAAAGAAGTGGATAATTATGGAAAATAATTTAGAATTGAAGGCAGAATAAAGAGATTTCCTTATAAGGCCTTAATGCGAAATGTGGTGAGGTATGTAGGGTAGCATGTTCGGAGAGTGAAAATTATGAGTAAGTTGTAGAGATGCCAAATCAGTCAAAAACACACAAAGTCTGTCCAGCAAATCTTGTTACCAACAGTGAGATTTTGTGGGTAATGTGAGACATTGCTTATAATTAGTACCCCTGGAGGATGTAAGGTTAGTCCTGATTATGTAGGGTATGTATACCCACTAATCTGGCAACCTATTGTAGGATCGATTTCACCCTAGAGGGGGTGAATAGGGTGATACTATCAATTATAAAAATTTAATGCGGAAGTATATAAAATAATCGCAACACAGATATAGCAGAGTAATAGCAGCACAGATAACAGCAAAATAATAAAAACAGAAAATAGAACACACGGATTTACCAGCTTCGGCAAAACGCTGCCTACGTGCTACCCCTAAGGTTTGTTCTAGAAATTAAGTTGTCAGACGCTTACATGCATAAGCTCACGAAACCTGCTATCGACTAACCTAAATCTACGCTCAAAACTCTGTCACAACTCAGCCACTGAGTTACGAATTCTCAAACTACACCTCGCAGTTTGTCCTTAGTCACACGACTAGAAAATTATAAAGGTTTAAAAGAAAAATACAAATTAAATACAATTTAAAAAACAATAAAGCCTAATTTTAAAAATAAAAGCCCAAAGTAATAAGTTGAAGAAGCCGGCCCAAATAAAAGTGAATCCCCTTTTAGATTTTTATATTATATTCGGCCTGATTCTTTGCGTTGAAAAAATATGACTGCTTCCTTTTTTTACTCGTTCGTTCTTCTGGATTGCTCGTTTGTTTTGAAATTAGGGTTCCTGGAAAATTCGAAGAAGCCGGCTGATTGTTGGTCAATAACAATGGCTATTGCTCTCTTTTGCTTCAGCAATCTACCATTTCTTCGATTCGCACATGGCTCCTTCGATTTGATCGAGTTCGACTAAAATGATATGTGATTTATTCATTTTTCTTTACGGGTAGCTTGCTTGAACTCGATGATTTGGTAGCCGATGATGACATCGGTTATATAGGGTTTATTTCCCTAAATTTCGTTCATATATTTTATACGAATTCGTCCGATAATTTTAAGCTCGGCCACTCGATTTTGCATGGATGTTTGTGATTTCTTTAGACTTGTTCAATTCGTAAATTTTACTGGCTTGATCACCATGGCTCCATGAGTTGATTTTTGATAACGTGTTACCATATTGGTTCTGATTTGTTCGAACTTGCCTTGGTTGCCATGGATTTGAATCTTCATTGGCGATATTGATTTATCTTGACTTTTTCATTCATGTTATCATCTGGCTTTGAATTGGATTTGTTCGAACCGTTTATTTTGAAACTGTTACCTTTACTTGATTTTGTCTCATCCTTGAACACTGCATCACTATATTGTATATATGTATGCTCGACTTGACACTCTGTCGCTTGTCATTTTGAACTGCTGCACTACTCTGTCCACTACCGTGTTGATGTTGCACTTGTACCATTCGAGTTGTGGTACTGGTTATCATGAAATACATTGTATATATGTACATTAGTGCTCTGGTCTATATGCATTAGTGCTCATCCATGTAGTATAGTTGTCACTGCTGTGTGTTGCTTTCCTCAGATCATATATGTTGACTTCTTCATGTATTGATGTAATCTTCACTCGAATGTGTTGTTTTGGTCCCTATTGGTTTGGCTCAAATCTGTTGATTGCATTGGTCACAATCATATGTTGAAGTCTTGATCATAGTCTCTTTGGTTTATGCACATGGTTGCACTGTCAACTTGCTCTGTTCACTTCAAGTTGTTATGTATGTGGTGCACTGCACTGTTGGGACTACACTTGTACCTGGTTTCGTTAGATGCACATGTATATTTCATTCATTTTAGTTTTGCTGCATTCTTTCTTTACTGTCATATGTGGTATACAAGTATGCACTGTGCACTTTGTTGCACCGTATATTCCAGTGTGCCTTTGTGTCTCCAATCATAGTCACTTACTTCGAGGCAGTTTGCATACAGTCTTTGTTGCCTCGAGTACATGTATATTGTTACTGCTGCTTTGTACATGATTTTATTTGAGCTTTGTACATGTTCATTGTTGTAGCATGTTGCTGATTTCATGTTACATTAAGAAATTTTTGGTCAAGGCTTGCTCCAATCATTAAAACTTGACCATTTTGTTTTTGTTTTTGTATTACATCTGTGTTGAATCCAGCTTATAGCTCGGGTTTGACCTTGTGCTCGTGTCGTGACTTTTTTTGTGTTGTACTTGAGTTGAACCCGGGTTTTAATTGGGTTTGACCTTGTGCTCACATGTCCCTGTAATTTTATCAAGTGTATATTGGTGTACACGGCCTTGTGGCATGTACAGTGATACACTGTGCATGTCACAAGCTGTGTCGTGTATGATGAATTCAAAATTAAATGATGACGAACAATCTAAATAACTGAGGCAAATAATATTTTCAAAAATACATTTTGTTTTACACTGCTAAATCAATTTTACTGCGTTAGTGTTTATTTTGCAGATCACTCAGATGTTAGATTCAATCTGGAATGGAGTTGAGATAAATACGAGTGAATGAGTGATATGTAGTGAGGTGCTAATGTAAATAATAAATTGTGATGTAATCAAATTTTTATTATAATTGAAATTGTGTATATATAGTGAGAGCTCAAATTTGTACTATTCAAAATTGTAATAAATATTTTTTTGAATAAAATATCCGTTTGAATTTAAATTCCGTGTTATTTATTTTATTCAGCAAATATTTATTTAATTCTATGAAAATAAAACAGTGCATTAAAAAATAAATTTAAATATATATATATATATGTATGTTTATTATCATCAAACAAAAATCATATACTAGCATATTCAAAAATCTCCCCCTTTTGATGATAACAAACATATATTTATGATTTTTAATTTATTAAATGCATTTGATCATTGATAGACTGCATTTGCTCCTTTAATTTGAATGCTCCCTCTCTACAAGAAGACCGCCCTTTCATATATGCATTAAAAAATGTATGCAAATGAGCCTAGGTGCAAATAGAAATTTCAAAATAAAATATTTGACCTTATTTGCCAAAATCTTAACTTTTCTCTCCCCCTTTTGTTATCAGCAAAAGAGTAATGGTGTTAGAAAAATAGAAATAAAATGATAGACATTAATACAATATTAATACTCAATCGGGTATAAATATTAAATTTCAATAAAAAATCAAACAAAAATCATAAATACTCTGCTTGGCACATATTCCACTTTAGAATGATATGGATGATGTCATCATATAAAACCATATAGTTGTGTCTATTTGTGATATATTTATTTTAAGAATTTGAATATCTACTAAGCATGCTTAACCGTTAGGACTTTTAAATGAGATTAGTAGTATTCCAATTTTTATAAAAAAGGAATTCAAGTATCTTCTAACCACGCATAACCATGAGAACTTTTAAATGTGATTAGAGTAAACTTATCTATTTAATAAATCAATTATGATATGCGATCCATACATGCAAAACCGTGAGGACTATAATGAGCATGGAAGCACATAATCAAAAATTCCAAGTAATTCACTCATGCATAAGTGTGATGCCTTTTAAATGAGAGTGAATACTTTGGATGTTTTTATTTGTTAAAAATATAATGAAATGAAAAACAAATAATTTCCCATTTAAAATACCACATATTGACATACTATATTGGATTTTCATGAGTGATGGTCAATTGAAATACGATAGAAATAGAAATGATCATGGAATTTTTGTTAACAAAAAGTTTTATAACTCTTCTTTAAATTTCTAAAGAAATACTAAATTTACTGTCTCAAGTTATAATATATGATCAATATCAACACTCATCACTTTTTCAATGACTATGTATCTTTTTGATAATCAATAGGGAGTCAGATTAGTTAATGTAGTCATTTAAAATCAAATATAAAAATAATTATAAAATCAAAATTTCGAAAATGACTAATCTAAAACAAAGTCAACTATTTTCTGAAGGGGTTCTAAAAGAAAAATGTCTTCCATTTGAAAATTAGTTGGAGATGAAAAATATGCAGATATTTTTTTTCGAAAATGATTCAACTAATGAACGTTTCTACATAAATCACGTTCCACTAGTAAATTTTCTATCAACTGGATTATCACTGTAATCTGCATCCTAATTTCTTGTTGACTCAATATTATCATTAGTTGAATGTTATAGACAAGACTGTGATGTTGCAACGAATTTCCTTAAAATCATTTTTACAGCATTTAAATGGAATTCAATTGAAGCCGTGCATAGTGTGAGATCCAGAAAACAATATGTCCATGTGTATCAAGAGTAATCATCAAAATATCATCATTAATCCAAATAAATCCTTTTGAACCAATACAAAGTCTCTAGAAATACTTATTGTATTTTTGGCATTAAAATATAATTGGCCAATAATTTTTGAAAAATTCAAAATCATTATCAACATTCATTATCACGTAACTGGCTGATTTAATTCAGATTATGGTATAGATTATCACATTTAATAAATCGTTCAAAATGAATATACCGTCACATGTTTTACCTTTACCAATAATATTTCGTTGTTGCCTATTGTGATTCTGCCACTTTTGTATTAGGATAAGGAACTTTGATTTGTCGCATGTTGTATGCCTGGAACAACTAGAATCCAGATAGCACTATTATTGTTCCTTAACCTGCCACCATACCTACCTGAGAGAATTTTTTGTGACCTATTCTTCTTTATAGGTCCATGGTTGTTAGTGGCAAATGATTTTGAAAGATATATTTATGGAGACCCAAAACTATTTATATTTGTTCCTTTTGGCACCCAAATTGTTTGACTTTAAGGGA
The DNA here is from genome assembly GCA_030765085.1 of Allium cepa. Taxonomy (NCBI): domain Eukaryota; kingdom Viridiplantae; phylum Streptophyta; class Magnoliopsida; order Asparagales; family Amaryllidaceae; genus Allium; species Allium cepa. Next base: position 224,892,612 of record CM060943.1, on the reverse strand, counting down.
TTTTATATTTATGCCTTTGGGAACCTAAATTTGTCTATATAACAAACCATTAGCATTTACAATTGTACCCTTGGAATCCAAATCTGTTTAAATTTCAAACCATTTATATTTGTACCTTTTGGAATCCATATTTGTTTAACGGTTTTGTGTTTGTATATATTTCGACAATTATTCTTTCTATGTCCAATATTTTCACACTTTACACATTTGGGTATCACATATTTCCCCTCGACGTTGTTATTAATTGTTTGTTCGTACTTTGACAATTTTTCAAATCCAAATCCTTTCCTTTTATTCACAAAGAGTTGAATTTCAAGGAGCATATTAAATGATTTTTCTCAAGGGAAATTTTTTCGAGTAATCAACTCAAGTTTATTAACTTTGGATTTTAAAATTTTATTTTTGTTTATTAGCTTCAAACAAAAACTAATGCTATTACCTCCCTTTTCAAAGCTATTCATTTTTAATCGCATATTTCCATTTTGAAGCTCTCTAATTTTATTCTCAATTTCAAGCATCTCGGTTTCAAAATGTTAGGGTTTTTTAAATTCAGTTTTTTCAAAATTCTTGATTTTTTCAATTTCCTTTTCAACCTCGGGATTTAATCGAATATTTTCAGATTTTCTCAAAATCGTGTTTTCTTTTTCAAGGGTTTTGAAATTTCCGTTGATCTCACTTAATTTCTTTTCAAAAATCGCACATTTAGAATTTTTCGACTTCTTAAAACTATCCAACTCTTTTTGCAAAATGTTGTTTTTTCAAATCAACTCAGCTTCGTTTCTCTCTCGCATTAAAATTTCGTTTTCTAACTTTTAAAGTTTTTCATGAAAACAGTCAATTTTGTTTTCAAGGTCCAAACACCTTTTGCAGTTAGAACATTTATTTATGTTAATATTTTTAAGCTCATTTTCCAAATCATTATTTTTCTGAAGAAGTTTAACTAGTTCTCTTTCCAATTTATTATTTTTAAACTCAAGAGTTTTAATATTTTAAATTAATTTTCAGCACAAGAGAACTACTTTATTGATTGGAAAATTACTTATCTCATCGGCTATTGAATCTTCGTCACTGTTGTCTTTTGCCAATCCTGTTAAGCACGTTTCTTTAACTAAGTCGATTGTGGAGAATTTTTCATTGCCGTTGACTTTTGCACCATATATCAGATCAATAGTATTCCAGATTTTATGTGCATTTTCACAATGAGAGGTAAAGTAAAAATTGTCTTGATTAATATGAGAATATAGTATATGCATAGCTAGAGCATTAATCGAAGTAATTGTCTCGTCCATTATATTACATCCATTTTCAATAATATCCCAATATTTAACATTAACAGGTTTTAAATAAAATTCCATTTTTAATTTTCAATTCAGAAAATTTGTTCCATCAAAAATAGGAGGAGTAATATTGGACCGACCCTATGCAAAAGTATAATTAAATGAAGCCATTTTAAAAATTAAAATTTGTAAAGCAAAAACTGGTCTTTGAAAATCAAAATTTTAAAACAGAAATGGCTTTTGTTCCTAGCTTTGATACCACTTGTAGGATCGATTTCATCCTAGAGGGGGGCTGAATATGTTGATACTATCAATTATAAAAATTTAGTGCGAAAGTAAATGAAATAATCTCAACATAGATATAACAGAGTAATAGCAGCACAGATAATAGCAAAATATTAAAAACACAAAATAGAACACACCGATTTACCCAGCTTTGGCAAAACCCTGCCTACGTGCTACCCCCAAGGTTTATACTAGAAATTAAGTAGTCAGGCGCTTACACACATAAACTCATGAAACCCGCTATCGACTAACCTAACTCTATGTCTAAAACCTTGCCACAACTCAGCCAATGAGTTGCGAATTCTCAAACTACGCCTCGTAGTTTGTCCTTAGTCACACGAATAGAAAATTATAAAGGTTTAAAAGAAAAATACAAATCAAAAACAATTTAAAAAACAATAAACCCTACCTTTAAAAAATAAAAGCCCAAAGTAATAAGTTGAAGAAGCCGGCCCAAATAAAAATGAATCCCCTTTTAGATTTTGATATTATCTTCGGCCTAATTCCTTGCACTGAAAAAATATTGCTGCTTCCTTTTTTACTCGTTCGTTCTTCTTCGTTGCTCATTTTTTCTAAAATTAGAGTTCGTGGAAAATTCAAAGAAGCCGACTGATTACTGGTCGACTACAATGGCTATTGCACTGTTTTGCTTCGGCAATCTATCATTTCTTCAATTTGCACATGGATCCTTCGATTTGATTGAGTTCGATTAAAATGGCATGTGATTTATTCCTTTTGCTTTACTGGTTAGCTTGCTTGAACTCGATGATTTAGTAGTCGAGATGATATGGGTTATATAGGGTTTATTTCCCTAATTTCATTCGTATATTTTATACGAATTCATTTGATAATTTTAAGCTTGTTCACTCGATTTTGCATGGATGTTTGTGATTTCTTTATACTTGTTCAATTCGTATATTTTACTGGCTTGATCACCATGGCTCCATGCGTTTGATTTTTGATTATGTGTTACCATATTGATTCTGATTTGTTCGAACTTGCCTTGGTCACCACGGCTTTGAATTTGCTTTGATGATGCTGATTTATCTTGATTTGTTCATTCATGTGATCATCTAGCTTTGAATTGGATTTGTTCGAACTGTTTAGTTTGAAACTGCTTCCTTTGCTTGATTTTGTCTCAGCCTTGAACACTGCATCACTGTGTCGTAGATATGTATGCTCGACTTGATACTTTGTTGTTTGCTATTTTGAACTACTGCACTATTCCATCCACTATCATGTTGATGTGGCACTTGCACCATTCGAGTTGTGGTACCGGTTATCACTACATACATCATATATATGTACATTAGTGCTCTGGTCTATATGCATTAGTGCTCAGCCATGTATTCTGGTTGTCACTGTTGTGTTTTGCTTTCCTCTGATCATATATGTTGACTTCTTCATGTATTGATGTAGTCTTCAGTCGAACGTGTTGTTTTGGTCTCTGTTGGTCTGGTTTACCTCAGTTGATTGCATTGTTCACTATCATATGTTGAAGTCTTGATCACAGACTCTTTGGTTTGTGCACATGGTTGCACTGTTAACTTACTCTGTTCACTTCGAGTTGTTATGTATACGGTGCATTGCACTATTGCGACTACACTTGTATCCTACCTGGTTTGGTTAGATGCACATGTATATTTTATTCATTTTTGTTTTGTTGCATTCATTCTTTACTGTCATGTATGGTATACAAGTCTACACTTTGTTGCACTATATATTCTAGTTTTCCTTTGTGTCTCTGATCATAGTCACTTGCTTCGAGGAAGTTTGCATACAGTCTTTATAGCCTTGAGTACATGTTTATTGTTACTGCTGCTCTATACATGCTTTTATTTGAGCTTTGTACATGTTCATTGTTGTAGCATGTTGCTGGCTTCATGTTACATTAAGAAATTTTTGGTCGAGACTTGCTCCAGTCATTAAAACTTGACCATTCTATTTTTGTTTTTGTATTGCACCTGTGTTGAATCTAGCTTATAGTTTGGGTTCGACCTTGTGCTCGTGTCGTGACTTTATTTGTATTGTACTTGAGTTGAACCCGGCTTTTAATTGGGTTTGACCTTGTGCTCACATGTCCCTGTAATTTATCAAGTGTATATTGGTGTGCACGCCCTTATGGCATGTACAGTGATACACTATCCATGTCAAAAGCTGTTCTTGTATGATGAATTCAAAATTAAATGATGTCAAATAACCCAAATAACCAAGAAAAATAATATTTTCAAAAATACATTTTATTTTACACTGTAGAAATATTTCTTTTTCAATTTTACCGCATTAGTGTTTATTTTGCAGATCGCCTAGATGCTGGATTCAATCTGGAATGGAGCTGAAGATAAATACGAGTGAATGAGTGATATGTAGTGAGGTGCTAATGTAAATAATAAATTGTGATGTAATCGAATTTTTATTGTAATTGACATAGTGTATATATAGCGAGATCTCAAATTTGTACTATTCAAAATTGTAATAAATATTTATTTGAATAAAATATCCATTTGAATTTAAATTCCATGTTATTTATTTTATTCCGCAAATATTTATTCAATTCTGTGAAAATAAAATCGTATACTAACAAATACATTTAAATGAATATATATATATATATATGTTTATTATCATCAAACAAAAATCATATACTAGCATATTCAACAATCTCCCTCTTTTGATGATAACAAACATATATTTAAGATTCTGAATTTATTAAATGTATTTGATTATTGATAGACTCTATTTTCTCCCCTTATTTGAATGCTCCCTCTCTACAAGAAGACTCCCCCTTCATATATGCATAAAAAATAAAAAAATTATGCAAATGAGCCTAGATGCAAATAGAGAATGCAAAATAAAATATTTGACCTTTATTTGCCAAAATCTTAACTTTCTCTCCTTAATTTTTTATCAGCAAAAGAGTAATAGTGTAGGGAAAATAGAGATAAAATGATAGAAATTATTAATATTAATACTCAATCGGGTATAAATATTAAATATCAATAAAAAAATAAAACAAAAATCATAAATACTCTGTTTAACGCATATTCCACTTTAGAATGATAGGGAGATGTCATCATATAAAACCATGTTATGTCTAATTGTGGTATATTTATTTGAATATCTACTAACCATGTGTAACCGTTAGGACTTTTAAATGAGATTAGTAGTATTCTAATTTTTATAAAAAATGAATTCAGGTTTCTTCTAACCATGCATAACCGTGAGGACTTTTAAATGGGATTAGAATCAACTTGTCTATTTAATCAATCAATTTTGATATGCGTTCCTTACATGCATAACCGTGAGGACCTTTAAATGAGTATGGTAGCACATAATCAAAAATTTCAAGTAATTCACCCGTGCATAATCGTGAGGACTTTTAAATGAGAGTGAATATTTTGGATGTTTTTATTTGTTAAAAATACGGTGAAATGAAAAACGAATAATATCCTATTTAAAATACTACATATTGACATACTATATTGGATTTTGATGAGTGATGGTCGATAGAAATAGAAATGATCATGGAATTTTTGCTAACAAAAAGTTTTATAACTCTTGTTTAAATTTCTAAATAAATTTACTAAATATACTATCTCAAGTTATAATATATGATCAATATCAATACTCGTCACTTTTCAATGACTATATATCTTTTTGATAATCAATAGGGAGTCAGATTAGTTAATGTAGTCATTTAAAATCAAATCCAAAAATAATTATAAAATCAAAATATTCAAATTGACTAATCTGAAACAAGATCAACTATTTTCTGAAGGGGTTATAAAAGAAAAATGTCTGCTATTTGAAAATTAGTTGGAAATGAAAAATATGCAGGCATTATTTTTGAAAATGATTCAACTAATGAATGTCTCTACATAAATCACGTTCCACCAGTAATTTTTCTATCAACTGGATTACCAATTTAATCTACATCTGAATTTCTTGTTGACTCAAGATTATCATTAGTTGAATGTTATAGACCAGACCGTGATGTTGCAACAAATTTCCTTACAATCATTTTTACAACATTTAAATGGAATTGAATTGAGGTTGTGCATAATGCAAGATCCAAAAACAAATATATCCATGTGTATCAAGAGTAATCATCAAAACATCATCATCAATCCAAACAAATCTTTATGAACCAATACAAAGTCTTTAGAAATACTTAATGTATTTTTGGCATAAAAATACAATTGGTCAACAATTTTTGAAAAGGTCGGAATCATTATCAACATTCATTATCACAAAAATGGTTGATTTAATTCAGATTATGGTGCAGATTATCACATTTAATAAATCGTTCATAATGAATATACCGTCACCTGTTTTACCTTTACCAATAATATTTCGTTGCTACCCATTGTGATTCTGCCGCTTTTGTATTAGGCTAAAGAACTTTGATTTGTCGCCTATTGTGTGTGTGGAACAGCTAGAATCCAGATAGCACTATTGTTGTTCCTTAGCCTGCCACCATACCTACATGAAAGAACATTTTTGTGACCTATTTGTTTTATAGGTCTATAGTTGTTAGTGGCAAATGATTTTGAAAGATATGTTCGTGAAGATCCAAAATTATTTATATTTGTTCCTTTTGGCACCCAAAGTTATTTGACTTTAAGGGATTTTATATTCGCGTTCTATATAACAAACCGTTAACATTTACAATTGTACCCTTGGGAATCCAAATCCGTTTAAATTTCAAACCATTTATATTTGTACCTTTTGGAATCTATATTTTTTTAATGGTTTTGTGTTTGTATATGTTTCGACAATTATTCTTGCTATGTCCAATATTTTCACACTTTACACATTTGGGTATCACATATTTCCCCTTGACATTGTTATTAGTTGCTTGTTCATACTTTGACAATTTTTTCAAATTCATGTCCTTTCCTTTTATTCACAAAGAGTTGATTTTCTAGGAGCATATTAAATGATTTTTCTCTAGGGAAATTTTTTTGAGTAATCAACTCAAGTTTATTTACTTTGGATTTTAAAATTTTATTTTCATTTATTAGCTTCGAATAACAACTAATGTTATTATCTCTCTTTTCAAAGCTATTCATTTTTAATCACATATTTTCATTTTGAAGCTCTCTAATTTTATTCTCAATTTCAACAATCTCGGTTTCAAAGAGTTGGAGTTTTTTAAATTCATTTTGAAAATCCCTGATTTTTTCAATTTCCTTTTCAATCTTGTGATTTAATCGAATATTTTCAAATTTTCTCAAAATCATGTTTTCTTTTTCAAGGGTTTTGAAATTTCCATTGATCTCAGTTAATTTCTTTTCAAAATCGCACATTTAGAATTTTCCGACTTCTTAAAACTATCCTAGTCTTTTTGCAAAATGTTGTTTTTACAAATCAACTTAGTTTCGTTTTTCTTTGCATTAAAATTTCATTTTCTAGCTTTCTAAGATTTTCGTGAAAACGGACAAATTCTTTTTCAAGGTCCAAACACCTTTTGTAGTTAAAACATTTTATTTATCTTAATATTTTTAAGCTCATTTTCCAAATCGTTATTTTTCTGAAGAAGTTTAACTTGTTCTCTTTTCAATTAATTATTTTTCAACTCAAGAGTTTTATTATTTTCAATTAATTTTCGGCACAAGAGAACTACATCATTGAATGGAAAATCATTTATCTCATCGGCTATTGAATTTTCATCACTGCTGCCTTTTTCCAATCCTGTTAAGCACGTTTCTTTAACCGAGTCAATTGTGGAGAATTTTTAATTGCCGTTGACTTTTGCACCATATATTGCATCAACAGTATTCCCGATTTCCTGTGCATTTTCACAATGAGAGATAAGGTTAAAATTATCTTGATTAATATGAGAATATAGTATACGCATAGCAAGAGCATTAATCGAAGTAATTTTCTCGTCTATTATATTACACCCATTTTCAATAATATCCTATCATTTAACATTAACAGATTTTAAATAAAATTCCATTTTCAATCTCCAAATCAAAAAAATCTGTTCCAACGAAATAAGGAGGAGTAATATTGGACCGACCCTCAACAAAAGTATTATTAAAAGAAGCCATTTTAAAAATTAAAATTTGTAAAGAAAAAATTGGTCTTTGATAAATCAAATTTTTAAAACAAAAATGGCTTTTGTCCTAGCTCTATTACGACTTGTAGGATCGATTTCACCCTAGATAGGGGGTGAATAGGGTGATAGTATCAATTATAAAAATTTAATGCGAAAATATATAAAATAATCACAACACAAATATTAGCAGAATAATAAAAACAGAAAATAGAACACAGATTTACCCAGCTTTGGCAAAACCCTGCCTACGTGCTGCCCCCAAGGTTTCTACTAGAAAATAAGTTGTCAGACTCTTACACACATAAACTCATGACACTCGCTATCGACTAACCTAACTCTATGTTTAAAACCCTACCAAACTCAGCCACTAAGTTGCGTATTCTCAAACTATGCCTTGTAGTTTGTCCCTAGTCAAACGTCTAGAAAATTATAAAGGTTTTAAAGACAAATACAAATTAAAAACAATTTAAAAAACAATAAACCCTAATTTGACAAAAATAAAAGCCCAAAGTAATAATTTGAAGAAGCTGGCAAAAATAAAAGTGAATCCCCTTTTAGATTTTTATTTTATCTTCTACTTGATTCCTTGCGTTGAAAAAATATGGCTGCTTCCTTTTTTACTCGTTCATTCTTCTTTGTTGCTCGTTTGTTCTAAAATTAGGATTTTTGGAAAATTCGAAGAAGCCGACTGATTGTTGGTGGATTACAATGGCTATTGCTATGTTTTGCTTCGACAATCTACCATTTCTTCGATTCGCACACGGCGCCTTCTATTTGATCGAGTTCGACTAAAATGATATGCGATTTATCCTTTTTGTTTTACTGGTTAGCTTGCTTGAACTCGATGACTTGGCAGCCGATGATGATATGGGTTATATAGGGTTTATTTCCCTAAATTTCATTCGTATTTTTTACGAATTCATGTGATAATTTTAAGCTCGACCACTCGATTTTGCGTGGATGTTTGTGATTTCTTTAGACTTGTTCAATTCGTATATTTTACTGGTTTGATCATCAGGTTCCAGGAGTTTGATTTTTGATTACGTGTTACCATATTGATTATGATTTGTTCGAACTTGCCTTGGTCACCACGACTTTGAATTTGCTTTGACGATGTTGACTTATCTTGACTTGTTCATTCATGTTATCATCTGGCTTTGAATTAGATTTGTTCGAACTGTTTATTTTGAAACTGCTACCTCTACTTGATTTTGTCTCAGCCTTGAACACTGCATTACTATATCGTATGTATGTATGCTCGACTTGACACACTGTTGCTTTCTATTTTGAACTGCTGCACTACTCTGTCCGTTACCATGTTGATGTTGCACTTGTACCATTCGAGTTGTGGTACTGGTTATCACTACATACACATTTATATGCACATTAGTTCTCTGGTCTATATGCATTAGTGCTCATCCATGTAGTCTGGTTGTCGCTGTTGTGTGTTGCTTTCCTCTGATCATATATGTTGACTTCTTCATGTATTGATGTAGTCTTCACTCGAATGTGTTGTTTTGGTCTCTATTGGTCTGGTTCACCTTAGTTGATTGCATTGTTCATTGTTATATGTTGAAGCCTTGATCATAATCTCTTTGGTTTGTGCAAATGGTTGCACTGTCAACTTCCTCTGTTCACTTCGAGTTGTTATGTATATGGTGCACTACACTGTTGGGACTACACTTGTATCCTACTTGGTTTGGTTAAATGCACATGTATATTTTGTTCATTTTGGTTTTGCTGCATTCTTTCTTTACTGCCCTATGTAGTACACAAGTCTGCACTGTGCACTTTGTTGTACCATATATTCTAGTGTGCCTTTGTGTCTCTGATCATAGTCACTTGCTTCGAGGCAGTTTCATACGGTCTTTGTTGCCTTGAGTACATGTATATTGTTACTACTGCTCTGTACATTCTTTTATTTGAGCTTTGTACGTGTTCATTGTTGTAGCATGTTGCTGGCTTCATGTTACATTAAGAAATTTTCGGTCGAGGCTTGCTTCAGTCATTAAAACTTGACCATTCTGTTTTTGTTTTTGTATTGCACTTGTGGTTAATCCAGCTTATAGCTCGGGTTTGACCTTGTGCTTGTGTCGTGACTTTATTCGTGTTGTACTTGAGTTGAACTCGGCTTTTCATTGGGTTTGACCTTGTGCTCACCTGTCCCTGTAATTTTATCAAGTGTATATTGGTGTGCACAGCCTTGTGGCATGTACAGTGATACACTGTTCATGTCACAAGCGGTTCATGTATGATGATTAAAAATAAATGATGACGAACAACCCAAATAACTAAGGCAAATAATATTTTCAAAAATACATTTTATTTTACAGTGCTATTTTTTTATCAATTTTACTACGTTTGTATTTATTTTGCAGATTGCTCAAATGCTAGATTCAATCTGGAATGGATTTCAAGATAAATACGAGTAAATGAGTGAAACATAGTGAGGTGCTAATGTGCATAATAAATTGTGATGTAAATAAATTTTTTACTGAAATTGAAATTGTGTATATATAGTGAGAGCTCAAATTTTTCCTATTCAAAATTGTAATAAATATTTGTTTTAATAAAATATCCATTTGAATTTAAATTCTGTGTTATTTATTTTATTCCGCAAATATTTATTTAATTCTGTGAAAATAAAATAGTACATTAACAAATACATTTAAATGAATGTATATATGTTTATTATCATCAAATAAAAATCATATACTAGCGTATTCAACACATATGCCTACGAATAGATGGACTAATGTGAGACGCCATAGTTTGGGTTATGAATAAAAGACTCGAGATTTTATTCACCAGACATTGTTGCTTTAACTGCCTTCTCATTACACCATGGGCCAGAAAAGGAGATGTTGATTTAGGATATGAAGGCGAAGGCGGAGTCTTGTGGTAGTTATTTATGTATTTATGTTTTGTTATACTTTGATGTACCTTCTCAAACTTGATGTTGTTATGTTGAGAGATTGTATTTCAGGTATTAGGATATTATGTTATGTTTTCTAAGATTTTAATTTCTGTAAAATGGATATTATTCCTGATATTATATTTTATCCTTTCGGCTATGAGATTTTGACAGCACTAGTAGATAGCTCTATGTATTGTTATTGCACCAGCAACCAACAACTAGTTTTGGTGTAGTATAAGGTTTGATGGGCCTATACTAGGTTGATAATTAAGTTCATTTCGAGGTGGGTTTTACATTTGGTATCGGAGTTTAGGTTTCCTAATCAATATGTGTAGGTACATGTGTAAGTGCGTACTTGTTATTTTTGAAAGTATTTTTCAAAAACCCTAACACACACACACTTAATTGAACATATGCAAACACACTAGGCAAATCCTTTATTTCAGGAAATGGTATCGTCTTAGAAAATTGTAGCTAAAAGTTTAACCCTACGATAGTTGATTATGGCTAAAAGTCATTCCTTTGAGGTTGGGAACCCCTCTACCCGAGAGATACCTACTATTCGAGGGTTGCCTGAATGGTTCAAGCAATACCTAAGGCATGTAGGACAAGTTTCCATTCCTCAATAAGCTGCACCAGCAGCACCCACTGCCCCACCTATTAAAGTAACACCCTACCTATATACTTTCCAAAGATGTGCAAGGACTTTCAGAATATGGAAGGAAAGTTATACATGGGAGTTGAAGGTTTTATAGAGATAAAGGATTGGATTAACGATTGTGAGCGTATATTCTGGGAGCTTGGTTGGGAGAACCAAATCAAGAGGAAAATGGCGGCATGATATCTTAAAGGAGAGGCCTTAGATTGGTGGACTACAGTGGCAAAAGAGAATGGTAAGGACAGTATGACTTAGGGTGAGTTCAGAAACCACCTTAAGCCACAATTCATGTAACACCGTATGAAATTAACCATAAATAAATAAATTGGATGAATTAATTTAAATAAGATAGAGGTAAAAATGAAAATTTTGTGAAAGTCTGATATTGACCATGAAAACTATGTCGTTGCGTTCATGGCGATTTTATGATCAATTTTCATATATAATTTGTTGAAATTGGAGCTCAAACAAGGAAGTTATAAATGTTTGAAGTTTCAGATTCAAATTAATTTAAACATAATTCAAACTCAAATAAATAATAGATTCCTAAATTTGTAATTCAAAAGTTAATAATAATTATAAATAAGGATTAAATAAATGTTAAATTTAACGTAAACGTTAAATTATATTTAAGGAATCAAATAAAAATAAATCAACATTAATCAAAATGTTCCCATAATAAGGGATTGGTCGACCCCTGACCTATGATCGGTTGACCGATAGCAATCGACCGATGGGTGGAGGCGGTCGATCGATGAAGCTTATTGGCTGCTAGGGTTTGTGCAACAGTTAACGTCCGAATTTTTTGTTATTTTAAACGGACTGAAATCTGATAGTTCTGGTGCATTCTAACCATAATAAATAGGAGTATAGCCCCCTCACTTTTATTCACAAAATATTTTAGAAATACTAGCAAATCTCTAGCAGTTTATCTTTTCATAGATTTAGAAAACTACATTAGGGTTTCAGGTAAGAAATCCTGTATATTTATTTTTGTTTATGGTTTATTATCTAAACTTCTTCTCCTACAAGCCTTTAACTTTTTGAATATGATGTATACATAAATTCCTTGCTGTATATATCAAAAAGAAGAGATCTGAAAGAGTTCATTGAAGGCGTGTCAAATCCAAAAGAAGGAAAATCTAATGACCACTATGAGTGGAAATCTTAGTTTTTCTATTTTAGTAATTAGATAATGTAGTTTGGATTTGATATATGTCTTGGAGAGTTTCATACCCCAAAATTCCCCTAAAGCGAAATGTTAATTCTTAGGTTGGAATGTTAATAGTTTTGTATTAAAATAACAGAGTTTGTAAGGATTTTTACAATTTATGTGTTTTCCTTTTATTGGTGAAATTTTCTTCTTCATCATACTCAACTGGATCATGATATAATCTGGTAGTTTATCATCCTTACGATTAGGAATCAACAAATTTAAGCTTAGTTAAATTCACCTTTAGAAAGCGACTGTGTTGCTGAATGCTTACATTGCCAAGTAGCCGCACTTCAATTTTTTGTTAAAATAATGAGATGGATTGATGAACTAAAATGCGATTGAAAATAAATTACATAAATATAAAAAGACAGAGATTTTTATGTGGTTTAGATTGTTGATAATCCTACGTCCATGGCGTAATCCACTATCTTTTATTATTTTTTACAAGAGATTTCAATGGCCTTGAGGTGTATAATATTTTGCCTTTTTTTCTACTCAGGAAGAAGAAGAAGTTGAAAAGGAAGATCCCCTTCTTTGGCCTTGTGCCTTTCCTTTTATACCATGAAAGGTGCATTGTTAATGGTGGTAATCGTCTTCCATATTTTTCTTCAATCTCTGCCATTGGATTTTTCAATGTGTCATTTATCCATGACGCTCGTACTTTATACCTAGATTAATGATGTGTTTTAGGCGAGAAACCTTAATACTGGTAGGAGATTAGAATTTTGAAGTGGGATGCTTGGAAAAGTTGGCGGGAAGCCCAAGTCTGCATAGGTTGGCCTCCTCTCTCTTGAAATAGCTAGCTGTTCTGAGAGGAATGTTAAGAGCCCTCCTGGATCCTTTTTGTGTTGTTGACGCCTAATAACAGGTGCAGTAGTGAAGGTCGTCTAGCATCCTCTTCATCCCATGGCTACCTTAACTTTCTTTTCTTAATTTGTCATTGTGTCGGGTTGGAATAGGGGAACTCTTCCCATTCTATGTCGAATGTTGATTAGACAAGTTTGAGACTTCTGCGCTATTTGAATTGTTTCCTTGGTTGTTGCTGTCGAGAGATTGAGAGAAGGTGAACTCCACATTTTTTGTTTTCCTGTGAGGTCAAGTCTGTGTTCAAGCATAGTTTGGGTGATCCTATACATAGCCCTTGTAGAGCGTTTTCGGCTCTAGTGCTATCTAGGTTGCTTACTGTGTATGCTTTAACAAACTCGTTCCTGTAGGTGTTTGACAAAATGTGAATGCAGTTAACTCGGAACCTCGCATTCTAGCCTCTTATGCCTTGGTATTGTATTCTAGGATGGGCTCTTCCTCCAAGTGTAGTCAATGCTTTCTACTCTGTCTTTTTGATGCATACAGTGTCTATTATACGTGGCTTTGATCTTATTGAAGAAGGTTTGGGTCTAGCTAGCTATGACCTTAATCCTACTCTAGGCTTAGTTTTTCTTTCGTGGGGACGGTTTCTTTTTCTTTAAGTATTTGTCTTATTCCTTTTCACTGTACTTCATGGTAAGAACGGGTATAACATTCCCCCTCCCCAGCTTGCAGTGACTGTAGTTCGGGATAGACTTGTCGCCTTATTCACTCGGTCCTTATCCCCACTAGTCTCGTCTTATCTATTTTTTTGGAGCTGGTAATAATTCTTTTCAGCTGCAAGTACATTTGATGCTCTAGCATATATGTTAGTGTCTTGTTGGACCATCTTGGTAACAGCTGTTCAATTTTCCTTTCCGTCTTTCTATGCGGATTTTCACAAGTAATTTATACTAATTATTTTTTGCAGCAAATCCAAATTTCACCTAATATTTGATCATTTCAATCATGCAGTTGTAATTCAAACTCAGGTATGTATTTTCCTTCTTCATCTTGCCCAAAATTTTCTTCATCCTCTCACTTGAAAAGAGTTGGATTATTTTTCAAATTTGGGGGTAATTTCTTATGTTAAGAATTTGATAAGCTGCATTAACACTCGTTCGATCTTTTTTGAAATATTATCAAGGGTTTTTTGCATGGATCCATCTACTTCTACTTCTTTGTCATTATGCATTATCTTATTACTTATGTTGTTTTATGTTTTTCATTCTTGTAGTCTATGGTCTTGATGATGAAGGTGCGCAAATCAGGGAATGTGCAAACCCTGCTTTGGAGTTGGGTTACCAAGCTTGAAGCTGATCTTGCTTCGACCAATGTTGCACTGGCTACTGCTAAGGTTAAGGTAGAAGAGGGTGCCAGAACACTTCGAGAGAAGGTTGACAAGGCTGAGAGGGAGGCTAATGCCACTGAAGAAGCTCGAGCTACGAAGGAACATAAGCTGGAGGAAAAGGATGAAGATTTTGCTAGGGTTAAAATGGAGCTGGATAAGTTTAAGAACGATCTTGACACTATCACTTCGAAGATCATTTATGGTTTTTATGCTAAGGCCAAACCATAATATAAGGTGGATGTTAGGCCTGACTTTGTGGATGATGAATCTGTAGTGGACTCAGTTTTTGTATTCTGGTAGAATAAGTGGAAGGCGGAGGAGACTGAGTAAGAGGATATTGATCCTAGGTATTCTGAGCATGATTCTTAGGGAGAAAGGGAAGCAGCTGTGGTGGATTAAGGAAACCTACAACTTGAAGAGCAAGACCAACTTGCCAAAAAGGTTAAATCCGCTTCCTTGATAGATTTAAACAAGTAATCACAAATATCCTTTTGTTTTTTTATATTTGAAGCTATGAAGTTCACTTTGATGGTTTGTAATATGACATGATATTTTTTATATTTTATATGATTGTGTTTCCCATTATTTTTTTGTTTAGTATTCTAGGGAGAATGTGTTTGCAGAACTGTTATCCTTAGATGCTAGACTAGAGAAAAACACATTAGATCATCTTGGGTTAAGTTCAGCAACCCTGGCTAAAGATGAAAAGGAATTAGAGAAGACTCGCGCAAACCTTAAGAATGAGATTGCAGAGTTATTTGCCTGAATTGATCAAGTGGTTCGAGAGAGGGAGGCCCTTAGTGATTTTGTCTTGCTCCGATGGCATCACGCGTTAGAGAGCAGTTCTTTTCCACTTGATAGGCTTAATCTAGAGTGTTTTAGGCTAAAGTTTATAACATTATGACTAGTCTTCTCATGTTTTTGCGAATTTATGTAAGGTGGTTAAGTTGGTACAATGTAACAAACATTGTGATTTTAAGGCTTATCTTCCACTAAGTGGTTAAATTTTATTTTAGTAAAGGTCCAATTTGGTTTCCTTCAAACTCTGTTCTATACTAACCGTATATGTCTATGCCTCCACTATTGTTCCAACCTAAAAGGGCTCTGATGTAGTTGAGGTAGATGATGCTCCTAAAGATGACATTGCTCAACCTAGATATGATGTCGAGAGGCTTGAGACAGAGTTAAAGTTCAATCGCGAAGAACTCACAAAGGCCCAAAGTGCGCTCGAGCGCCAGTATGACTGCAATTGGAAATTGTGATTCTGGTATGGAGACGTTGCATTGAAACTAATAGGAATAAAACAAACTATGCAAGCAAGCGAAGAACGTTATGGTATAGTGTACAAGGAAGTAATTGTAGAATATAAGAAGTGAGTGGAGGATATGTCTGCTGAGATTGACAGACTACTTGACTAGTTGGAAGCCACTAGCATAGAAATTCGATGGAGGTGTCTCAGTCAAATATTGCTTCTATTCCTTTGATGAGTTTTGAATCTTCCTTTCTTCATGGTGACGGTTGGAGGTTATTTCCACGCGATGTTTGGTGATTTCTCAAGTGCGAATAAGAAGACAAAGGCTCAATTGTAGAGACCTTATATGACATCAAAAGGAAAGCAACATTGGAGGTGTATAGACTTGAAAGCACATTGCCATCCTCGAATGATAGGGTCAGTTCCTATACAAATAAGCTTGAGTAAGAGAAGACTATGAATAAGTAGGCAAAAGCATTTTTGCAACGTTCTAGAGGTGTTTTGGAATTTTTCTTCCCTTTACTAGATCAAAGTTTCTAATTGATACAGAGGACGTCGAAATGGCAGCTGGTTCATATGAGGACATTAGGCAGGAGCTTGCTATGACCCCCGACAATCCGTCGCTTAGACTTAGTGTTTTATTATCATAACTTTTGCTTTAGGAAAATATTCTTGTAATAATTTACTTGACTTAAGATGGGGAAAGTATTGATATTTTTTTTGTGATACAAAGTCGGTTGGTTAATATTCATATTTTGGTAATTCTAGTTTGCCTTTTTTTTTAATTGTGAGCTTATACAACCTTATCTAGTTAATTCATGTTACTTAGGATTCAGAGCTAGAAAATCTGCAAAAGAAATTAGACTCTACTCTGCTTAGAATAAGGGAGTTGGAAGATTTATTAAACTATGATGAGAGCATATATTCAACTGTGGATATGGATGAGATCAAAAAGCTAAAGCAAAAGATTATTGAGTTAGATAG
Organism: Allium cepa; assembly: GCA_030765085.1. Taxonomy (NCBI): domain Eukaryota; kingdom Viridiplantae; phylum Streptophyta; class Magnoliopsida; order Asparagales; family Amaryllidaceae; genus Allium; species Allium cepa. The sequence continues at coordinate 224,875,765 of CM060943.1, read as the reverse complement.
AGAGATGACATTGCATATGAATGCAGAGGAGAATTGTTCGGTAGCCCCAGCTTCACATGTCCCTTGGGTTGGGTGCAATCCTTGAGCTTCCACCTAGAGCTGACCCAACTAAGATCCTTAAGTGGAAGAATGATGTGAAGGGTCATTATGAGACTGAGATCAAAGAGTTAGAGAACTACTTAAAGGGGAAGCTAGGGATATTGGATACTTAAGTTTGCCCATTCTTGGCCAATGAGAATGAGTTCTTTGGCCCTTCTTCTAAGAGTGTAGAGAAGTCAAAGGAGAAATTCTTGCATGAGATCAATAGAGTTCAAAAAATGGCTACGAGGCTAATTAATGCCTTGGAAAACAAGATGTATAATTCGGAGTATGAGGCCCGGTCGGACTCCATTACGGTTTCCCAAGGTGGGATGCATAGGGGATCCCTTTTGGATGAACTTCATAAAGAGAAGGTAAGGACCAGAATAACAGAAATTGGTCCATAATGTGCAACTGAGTCTTTTAAACATTTCTGGTCTAGGGTTGACTTGCCTATTATATACAATTCAGTTGACTATGAATACTGATCTGTAGACTACAAAAACGTTTAGACCGATGCCAATTATGATTCATGTGTGGCATTTCATAGATTTTCTCGTGGCCGAGTCTCTCATGCTCGATCACCGATGGTGATTAAGAGATGGCGGACTGATTTTTTTCTTAGCTCACCATGACTTATTTTTGTAGATCAGAACGATGTGGTCTGATCACATTTTAACTAAATTTGTAAATTAACTTTTGTAAAAGTAGTGTTTTCTTTGTAATATGACTTGAGTGGTAAACTTTTGTAAATTATGCATAATTGTAAAACAAGTAATATTATTATAACACCCATAGCTAAGTATTGACAGCTTAGTTTACTAATGCATACCTTGCAAAACTTGAGTAGTGTTTGGGCTAGTACCTGATTGACAGTATGTTATTTGTGGTGTACTCATTTGCATTCGCCTAGGATATATTTTGGGGAGTAGTATATGTGTCCCTGACCATGACTTGATAGTTCACGACTTTTCGATATTTGCATATGCAATCTGATCCTTTGCTGAATAAGCTATAGGTCGGGTATGAGTGGATCCCAGTTCTGATGATGTGCACATCAAGATATGCTCCTTGTTTCGGGAACGTAGTGTCTGTAGCTAGATGTTTGGATGATCTGCCCCCTTGTTCAGACTTGCCCCTTATTTTAAGGGTGAAATGTCTTTAGCCATATGCTTGGCTAAGTATTTGACTACCCTATTTTGGGGCGAAAACATCTTTTTGTAATACCCCTTATTCTAGATGTGAAAATTTCCTTAGCCAAGTGCATGACCGAATATCAAAACTACCCCTATCCTCAGATGAAACGTTTGTGTTGACCTACCCTAGGTTCTGGGGTGAAAATGTCCTTAGCTATGAGCTTGGTATGACCTACCTTTGTTCTGGGGGGGAAAATGTCTTTAGCCACATGCGTGGTCGAATATCAGACCTACCCTTGTCCAGGAGTGAAACTTCTGTTTTGACCTACCCCGGTTCTAGGGTGAAAATGACCTTAGCTATGAGCTTGGTGCGACCTACCCCTTATTCTAAGATGAAACGTCATATGTATGCTGAGAAAAATTCTTCTCCAATGTCACCATTCTCATTACAGAGTTCACCGTTATTAGTCTTAGGTTAAATCATACCTTTGGAACAATGGTCGTGGATCAGGAAGAGTGAATCGTCATGCTCTAGGCATGGTCATTCCCATTGTAGAAGTAGATTTGATTGAGAAGTTAGGTCATGATACAACCTACGATCACATGCACATGGTTTTAAACTAGTTCACACAGTCTAATATATGTACGTCTATTATGGTATGTTGAAATAACTCATATAAGTGTTTTTTATAATGGTTCAGGCAGCTAATATCCCCATGACCAGTATTTATGATTTGTCATCATATAAAAGTTTGTACCAAAGCAGGAAAATTTATCATCCCGCCCAACAAATTATTTTGGCTGAAGAGCCGGACCTGAGTTAATGTAGATCCAAGTGTGTAGGGCCATCATCATTGTTCTTAGTGTTGAGAGTGCCATTTTTGCCTACTGATCTAGTGTTTTGTTGAGTCAGTGACTACTGGCGATAAAATGTGAAGGTGTAGATAACTATATATTTTCTTCTTTTTTTTACAGAGAAATAATACAAAGGTTTTACACCGGTTCGGACTAGCTGATATCCCTACATCAATTTATTGCATTCATATATATATATATATATATATATATATATATATATATATACACATTTTTTAACTTGGCCGTTTTAGTCGGAGGCGAAGATTCCACATTAGGATCATCTGATTTTCGGGCAAGAAGGAATGGGCAAAGGGACGGAGGTTTGAACCTTCTTCTAGCACCAAAGATGTTAGTGAAAATTTTCATCTTCACCACACTCGATTGGATCATGAGACAATCTTGTGATTTATCATCTTCACGATTAGGAATCAGTGAATTCAAGCTTAGTTAAATTCACCTTTAGGAAGCAACTGCGTTGCTGAATGCTTACATAGCCAAGTACCCACACTTCAATTGTTTGTTCAAATATCGAGATGAACTGATGAACTTAAATGCGACTGAAAGTAAATAGCAGAAGTATAAAAAGACATGGAGATTTTTATATGGTTTGAATTGTTGATAATCCTTTGTCTACGAGGTAATCAACTAATTTTTTATTTTTGTAAAGAGATTTTAATGGCCTTGAGGCGTATAATATTTTTCCTTTTTTTTCTTTTTGGGAAGAAGAAGTTGAAAAAGAAGATCCTCTTCTTTGGACTTATGCCTTTCCTTTTATAGCATGAAAAGTGCATTATTGATGGTGGTAATCATCTTCCGCATTGCCCGTGGATTTTCCCATGTGTCGTTTATCCATGATGCTCATACTTTATACATGGATTAATGATGGTTTTATAGGGGAAACCCTTACTGGAAGGAGATTGGAATCTTGAAGTGGGATGCCTGAAAAGTGGACGGAAAGCCCAGGTCTGCATAGGTTTGCCTCCTCTCTCTTGAATAGCAAGCTGCTCTGAGAGGAATGATAAGAGACCTTCTTGGGGCCTTGTATTGTTGATGCATAAGAAGTGTATGGTAGTGAAGTTCATCTAGCGTGTAGACCTCATCGTGCAATGGCAATCTTTACTTTCCTTGTTTAATTTCTCACCATGTCAAGTCAGAATAGGGGAACTCTTCCCATTCTGTGCCGAACGTTGGGTGGACAAGTTTGAGACTTTATGGTATTTAAATTGTTTCCTTGGATGTTGTTGAAGAGAGATTGAGAGAAGGTGGGTTTCACATTTGTCGTTTGCCTGTAAGGCCGCCTCTATGTTGATGCATAGTTTAGAAGATACTGTATATAGGCCCTCTAACGTGTTTTCGACTTTATATGGTGTTGTTTAAGTTGTCCTTTGTATACGCTTGTATAAACCTGTTCCTGTAGGTGTTTGACAAAATGTGAATATAGTTGATTCGAAATCTTGCATGCAAGCCTCTTATGCATTGGTTTTGTATTCTGGTTTAGCCCTTGCTTCCGAATGCAGTCAATGTGTTTCGCTCTATCTTTTTGATGCACACGGTGTTTTTTTTATTTGGCTTTGATCTTATTGAAGAAGCTTTGGGCATGGTTAGTGTAAACCCGCCTTTTGTCAAAGCCATATGCAGGCGGATTCAACCTAACTAGCTTCACGATTATCAAGGCTGGAATCTGATGGATTCGGTTTTGAAGGATGAAGTTCACTTGGATATGTCATTTGGTCAAGAAATGGGGGGTCGCATGGCCCGGTTTGGAAGATAAGCCTCGTTCGGCACATCTCCCCTCGATCGGCATGAAGCTTCGCTCGGCACACCTCCCCTCGATCGGCATAAAGCCTTGTTTGGCACACCTCCCCTCGGTCCGCATGAAGCCTTGTTCGGAACACCTCCCTTTTGTCGGCATGAAGCCTTGCTCGGCACACCTCCCTTCGGTCGGCATACCTCCCCTCGATCGGCATGAAGCCTCGTTCGGCACACCTTCCCTCGATCGGCATGAAGCCTCGTTCTGCACACCTCCCCTCGGTCGCCATGAAGCCTCGTTCGGCATACCTCCCCTCTGTCGGCATGAAGCCTCGCTTGGCAGACCTCTCCTTGGTCGGCATCGTACCTCGCTCGGCATTGGAAGTCACTTGACATTAGATGTTGTTCGGCGTCGTACCTCGCTTGGCATTGTGCCTCACTCGTGATTGGACGTCGTTCGGCATTGAACATCGCTCGGCATTGCAGCTTGGCATGGGAGGTATGTGGCTCGGTGGAAGGTCGTTCAGCATTACGGTTCGACATAATGAAGTAGGTTTTGGCAGATGCCGCCCGGTCAGGGACAAAGGATGTACATGGCTCGGGCATTGGTGATGAGGGCCGGTCGGCATATATTGGTTGTAATGAAAAACATTGCTCGGCTATGGCCTAGGTGGGCCCAAATTACTCAGGAAGCCCAACTACCAGGATTTTCCTATAAATACAGCATGTGGAGGTTCATAAAAGGGACCTTCTCTCCGCTCTCTAACTTTCTATTTTCTAAGGCTAAGGTTACTCTACCAGTTTGTAACTGTAATTGATTCAAACGTCAATAAAAAGGAAAACTTCTGGAGTGGACGTAGGCCAGAGTTAGCCGAACCACTATAAATCTGTTGTTCTTTACTGCTTTCATTTTAATTTTAACTGTTCTTCACATTATTACTCTCTACATATATTCTATCTGTGAGTTATGACTGTTATTTGGTGCTTTCATCTGGATTTGGATGTTAGTGACCATTTTTGGCGCTAACATTTTGGTGCTTTCACTGAGAAGGCTAGCACTTAGGAATTTTGAAGCTAGGAAATTGGATTCTAGGAAACAATGGTTAGACCATCAGCAAGGAAACAAGTGACAGAAAGGACTAATCAGGAGGGAAGTCAAGAGGCTTCCTCTGGTGCTGGAGCAGGTCAAGCATTCATCTACATCACTAGAGATGAGATGGAAGCGATGTTGAAAAGACAAGAGGAGATGATGCAGGCTCTTCTTAAACAATGCACAAGCAGGAAATGCAGAATTTCGGATCCATGGAGCCGGATCAGAAGCGCTCAACCAACAAGTAAAGGGAATGGCTCAGCATGGGGTCGCCCCCAATCAACAGACGACTATCAACCTGGATGGATCTAGACTCGACGGGCATACCACCAGGAAATGCTGGACCAATCCATGGAGGGGTGCCAGATGACATTGTGCAACCCGACGCCAATAGGAATACTGGAGTACCTGACGAGGAGTATGTGCCAGGATTCCCTCATGAACTCAGGGGGCAGACTAGAGGCAATAGACAAGGATTACAGCTTCGCGACAATGACAGACTGGCGGAGATGGTTAGACGAGCTATGAGAGGTGGATTGGTAAACAAAGACTTGGAGAATGTGAATAGGAGTCTCTTTACTCCTACTATCAGGCGAGCTAGGAACCCACTAGATTTTAAACTACCATCAGTGGAGATGTATAATGGGAGAAAGGATCCTATGGCTCATCTTACAAAGTATATGAGGCATATGGAAGTGTTGGGGGCATTAGAGGAAGTCATGGCCCGATGCTTTCCATTGTATCTGACAGACATAGCAGTACTATGGTTTAGACAATTGGAGAGCGGTTCCATTGTAACGTGGACCGAATTGACTGAGAAGTTTATTAGGAAGTTCAGAGTTCACATCTCGAGACTAAGAATGTGATGAGTTTGGCAGCGCTAAAGTAGAGGATCGGGGAATCTTTAAGGAGCTTTCTAACGTGACTCAATGCAGCGCCAGCATCGGTGGATCGACCAGATCCATCCGTGGTCTTAATGGCAACTGTATCTGGCACAGCTAATGGAACAGAGTTCAAAAATTCATTGACAGGGGATCCACCTATGGATCTAAGGGAGTTTTATCATGAGGCCGAAGGGTTTCTACGATTAGAGGATGAAAATACCGAAAGAGAGGAAGGAGAAGGAGATAATGTTTATGCAGTCAAGGGTGAAAATCCTCCTAAAAAAGATTCAGGAACCGATAAAGGGAAACGGAAGGCCAAGGATAACGACGATGAATAACCGTGACCACGAAAGGAACCGAGATTCACCACTTTTACGGAGCTGAACGAGACTTTGGAGCGAATCCACCAGGATACCGGGGGCAGATTCCTTATCGAAAACCAAGGAGGAGAGATCCGACCAGCAATGAAAGAAGGTCAGACAAGTATTGTTTATTCCATGAATTGAACGGTCATAGCATGAATAACTGCACGCACTTGAAGGATGAGGTTGAGGGGCATATCCGAAATGGTCTGCTATCACAATATGTGAGAAGAAGGGCCACAACGGTGGAACAAGAATAACCACCACTTGCACCTACTGGGATGACTCAGGATCAAGGCATCAGCTTATTATCAACTGATTGAAATAACGACGAATAAGTAGCAAACTCCACACCAATGCGATGAAGTCATTTACACATGTACAAGACCACGAACGATCCTCAGGCATGCTCTGATACGACTATAAATCACATCAATGTAGGTTTTTGCACTTCGACATCCCTGTTTTGCTTTTATTTTTCATTTCTCATGTTTGGACTTGATTTAGTTTGACATTTCCATTGAAAGACTCAACTTGAATGAAAATCTTCTATTTGTGATTCCATGACGGCTAAGCCACTTACACATGTACGGGGTCGCGAACGGTCCTTAAGCATGCTCTAACGTGGCGATAAACTGCCACAATAAACAGTTCGAAAACTCACTCGAACGTGAAATCTGGCATTAATAATACTAAGTCCCCCCCGGGGCACACACAACTTGCCTCGAACGGAACCCGACCACGAACGTTCTAACTCACCTCGAACGGCGTCTGATTGCGAACGATCACAAATCGCCTCGAAAGGCACTCGACCGTGAACGGTCCCAACTCGCCTCGAACGGCACCCGATCGCGAATGGTCACAAATCGCCCGAATGGCACCCGACTGCGAATGGTCCCAACTTGCCTCGAATGGCACCTGATCGAGAAACGTTAACAAATTGCCTTGAACGGCACCCGATCGCGAACGGTCCCAACTCGCCTCTAACGGGACTCGATCGCAAATGATCACAAATTACCTCGAATGGCACCCGATTGCGAATGATCACCATCCGACCGCAAACGGCATCCGACCGCGAACGGTCACATACTACCCGGAATGACATACGATTCCGAACGATCGTCATTTGTGGTCAGATAAGACTATCAATTTCTTTGTAGGTCATTAAAATTGTACGAACATCCGGCTTATTGCGCTACAAAACACGCCTTCCAATAGCAAGGCATGTTTTAGGAGGCAAAGTATTAACCCGCCTTTTGTCAAAGCCATAAGAAGGCGGATTCAACCTAACTAGCTTCATGATTATCGAGGCTAGAATCTGATGGATTCGGTTTCGAAGGATGAAGTTCACTTGGATATGTCATTTGGTCAAGAAATGGGGGTCGCACGGCTCGATTTGAAAGATAAGCCTCGTTCGGCACACCTTCCCTCGATCGGCATGAAGCCTCGTTCGGCACACTCCCCTCGATCGGCATGATGCCTCGTTCGGCACATCTCCTCTCGATCGGCATGAAGCCTCATTCGGCACACCTCCCCACGATCGGCATGAAGCCTTGCCCGACACACCTCCCCTCGATCAGCATGAAGCCTCATTCGGCACACCTCCCCTCAATCGGCATGAAGCCTCATTCGGCACAACTCCCCTTGATCGGCATGAAGCCTCGTTCAGCACACCTCCCCTCGATCATCATGAAACCTCGCTCGACACACCTCCCCTCGGTTGGCATCTTACCTCGCTCAGCATTGGAAGTCACTCGGCATTGGATGTCGTTCGGTATCGTACCTCGCTCGACATTGTGCCTCACTCGGCATTGGACATCGTTCAGCATTGAACATCGCTCGGCATTGAGGCTCGGATGGGAGATATGTGGCTTGGTGGAAGGTCGTTCGGCATTGCGGCTCGACATAATGAAGCAGGGTTCGGAAGATGCCACTCGGTCAGGGACGAAGGATGTACATGTTTCGGGCATTGGTGATAATGGCCGGTCGGCATGTATCGGTTATAATGAAAAGCATGGCTCGGCTATGGCCGAGGTGGGCCCAAATTACTCAGGAGGCCCAACTACCAGGATTTGCCTATAAATACAGCATGTGCGGGATCAGAAAAGGGACCTTCTCTCCTCTCTCTAACTTTCTATTTTCTAAGGCTAAGGTTACTCTACCAGTTTGTAACTGTAATTGATTCGAACATTAATAAAAAGGAAAACTTCTAGAGTAGACCTTGGCTGGAGTTAGTCGAACCACTATAAATCTGTTGTTCTTTACCGCTTTCATTTTAATTTTGACTGCTCTTCACATTATTACTCTCTACATATATTCTATCTCTGAGTTGTGGCTGTTATTTGGTGCTTTCATCTAGATTTGGTTATTAGTGACCATTTTTGGCGCTAACAGTAAGAAGTTGTGACCTTAAGCCCACTCTATGCTTAGTTTTGTTGTCGTAGGGATGTTTTCTCTTTCTTTAAGTATTTGTATTATTTCTTTTCTCCATCAAGAATGGTTGTAACAACCTTTTGTTTCACTTCTTATTCCATTTCTTTCCATCTGATTAGGGGGTTTGGTTAAAGAATGGTGTGTAAGATACAAGTCCTTATTCATAGTTTCACTTTCTATTTCTACAAATTGAATAGAAATTCCCTTGTCCAGTTTCATCTAAAATTGTTGAATAAAGCGTAAAATTAATTAAATTATAAGTTTTTATAATTGATTTATTCTGGCGTTTTTATATGAAATAAGTTGGATTAAGTTTCTATATACAAGTTTATTGACTAATTTTATAATATTGGATTTATGGTATATGTTGTTGTGGAGATGAGACTTTTATAATTTGGAAGATTTGACATTTAAAACAAGTTTTGGTAAAATTTCTGCGTGCATAAAAATCAATAAATGCAAGGTGTGTATATGCATGTGTATGAGTGTGTGTATAAATTAGCATAAATAATGTATAATTATAACATATTAATGGCATAGTTAACTAGGTTAATAATTATCATTTAAATCACCGTAGGAAAGTAATTAATTATAGAAGAGAAATAAGAAGGATTTCATATAAAGCCTAATAATTAATACAGTAAGATGTATGATAATCTACTTAGAGACCATTATGAAATATGACTCAGTTATAGGGATGTGAGGTCTGTTTAATGCACAAAGAAGTCTACCTAGCTAATCTGGCTACCAATAGTGTGACTTTAGGGCTGATGTGAGACATTGCCTATAATAAGAAACTACAAATGATGTGAGGTTAGGTCCAATCCTGTACGGTAAATCTGCCCATATAATCTAGTACTAGTTTCTACGAATAGTTGGACTAATGTGAGATGTCTCCGTGGGGTGCGGGTCGTAACACAAAGGACCTACTTCGAGGATTGAAGATACTAAGTGGTTGTTTGAGGGCCCACCGCTTTCCCTTATATGAAGTATTAAATGGTCGGGATTGGGTTTAGGCACAGTTGAGGATATCTTAGAAAGGTCTGCTTCAATAGAAGTATTAAGTGTCTGAAGAGATTTCTATGGAATGTCGGCTAGGTAGATACATGTTCGTAGTCCGCCTTGGGAATAGATAGTAAATGATAAGGGCTTACCTCAATTGAGGTCTTAAATGGTCAGAGTCTTCATATATTTCATTAAAAGGTATTAAATGGCTTAAGTACTATCTCGTATTGGTAGACATTAATAATGATGGTTATTGGTTATGGAATTGGATAATATGAAGGTCCTGCTTCAGGGATTGAAGGTATTAAGTGGTTGTTTGAGGACTAGCATCTTTTCCTTATATGAAGTATTAAATAGTTTTGAATATATTTTGAATGTGAAAGACGTATCATTTTTTAAATTATACTACCCAAGTACTGATATAGAAAGGCTCAAGATTTCTTTTCATCGTACATTGTTGTTCTAACTCCCTCTGTATTACAATGCACGTTAGGGAAAGAGACGATGATTAAAATGGAGATGGCCATGAGAGATGCTTGTGGCTGTAGTCTATTTATCTATTTATGCTATTTTCTAATGTACCCATTTGAAGACGACAATGTATTTTTAAACATGATTATGTAATAGTTATTGTTGATTATGTTGTAGTTTTGTGATATTTGGAATTTTTAATAAAAATAGTTACTGTTTGTGCTACTTTATTTTATCGTTCTGTCATGAGTTCCGAGAATAGATAAATAGCTCTCTATTGTTCCTTTTACCAACCAACAGCCAGATTTAGAATGGGATTAAGTTTCGATGAGCCTTCTCTAGATCGAAATTTAGGCCTACTTCAGGGTAGGTTGTTGCATTTGGTATCAGAGCCTAGGTTACTCGATCAATGGGGAAAAGTATACGTATGAGTGGCGTATTTTTTATTTGAAAGTATTTTTCAAAAACCTTGCTATAAACGCCTAACTCTATAAATTCTAACTATAGAGGAAGTTGCGACCATATTTCGAAAGGATAGACAAAATACCTATGAGTTGGAAAAAAAATTAGGTATAGATTTATACTTTTGCTCTGATTACCTATGAGGCAGAGGTCGTATCATAAGGAGTGCACTAAGAAGAGAATAACCACGACATATGGAAGCTCCTTTGAAGCTGAATGGTACTTGACTCCTTGTTGGACCTAGAATTCCTTTTAATTTTGGACTCTATAAGCATATTAAAGAATAGAATAGAAAATGTAAATGGAAAAGGTTGTAACTCCATGATTAATGATGTAATAAACATCGAATAAATAGGGAGTTACAAGAATTTAATAGAGATATAAATGGACTAATTAAAGATATTATTAGAGAAATTGTGGCGAGAAAAGGAAGGTATAATTGGTAAAATCATAATGAATGAATAAACGAGTTTAAGAATTGTCTGTTTGTTGTCCAACCTTTTTGGCTGGGCTATATTCGGATAGATTGGACGAGTCGAACTTAGAGCTATCAAGGCAGGAAGCCTAGAGAGATAGCCCAAGAGTCTATAAACTAAACACAAACAAATTCGTAAGGCCAATAAAAGATCAACTCGAAGCAAAACAAATATGGAATCACTCAAGTGATGGGTCGGTACTGACCCCACCCTACGAGTTGGTAATGACTCCTATTTTCTTGCCCTATGAAGTCCAACTTCCGCATACTAGTCCTACTTGATGCCAATAGACTATTTACAATGTCGTTTAGTTGTTTCGATGTAACTCCCCATCAATCTCCATGAGCATATGAAGCTGCAACTCTATTCATCCACAACTCTATCATTTGGACCTAGCAGCAAGCTAATATTGATGTAAATAACTATTGAATCACGAAGCTAACCACAAAACGAGACAATGAAGACTTGAAGACAAACAATATGGCCATCTTAGGGTTCGGTACCGACCCCTACCTACGGACTAGTACCGACCCCTACTTTCTGATGAGCTGGCATCTAATTTCTTGAGAGAATTGGTCAAAATCGTGTATAATGGCTTGGAGATATCTGCGAGATACTAGGCTCCCTACCTCAATAAATACGAGGATAGGGATCTTTTGATTCCTAGTTCATCCAAATGCTATATTCTTATAATTCTGAAATTCTAAGTGTTGGAGTTGTACCAACCTATAAGCACTTCTGCCTCCAAGTCAGATATAAGTAATAAAAAATTAGAGTGGACATGGGCCTAGCTTCGCCGAACCACTCTAAATTGTTTTGTGTTCTCTTTTCCTCATTTTTCATTTTACTTCCTTCATATTTTATTCTCTATATAAAATCTTGGGTGTTTTTTCCATTTTTGGTTCAAACATTTTAGTGCTTTCATTGAGAAGGTGAACTCAAGCTATTTGGATCCATTGTCTACTATTTGATTTCCGTGCCCAAGAGAGAGATCAAATTGTTCAACTATACAACTCAAATTTGCAAAGATCGACTAGAAGCTTTCTTCTACAGCCCCATCAAGAAGAGACTATTCTAGCAACTCTAGAGCAACCACTGAAGTTGAGAATTAGAATCCTCAGCTAGAGGATGGAATTGTCCAATCTCCACAAATAGAGATCCAGACTCCAACTAACGTCGTAACTAGAATGGAGATGGATATGATGATGAAGCAGATGGATGATAGGTTCCAAGGTAGTCAAAACGAGATGAATCAGACGATGCAGCAGAGTTTAAGGTTATTGAATGAGCTAACTCAAATAGAATAAAAGGAGCAGGAGGGATTCTAGTTCTTCATTAACTATGAAAAGAAGGAGGATCAGGAAGTAGAAGAGGACCCAGAGCATTGTTGGAATATTGTATAAAGGAAGAGGACGAGTCCTAGGCTCGAGTTTGAGGACTGGTACCGAGCCAATGTTAGGGGTCGGTACCAACCCCTCCAATGTTGGGCCTAGATCCCATCCTATGGTATATGGCATGGACTTGGCTTCAGGATGCAATGCTGGTGGTGAAAATCTAGAGAATCATGCTGCGGCTAATAATATTGCTCATCGAATCAAACAGAGGGATTGTTGGACGAATGGATCTCCCAGAGGATGGCAAACCTAGGTATCAAGATCCATACTGCGACGACTCGACTTCCTATCTCCAGGAAATCGCATCATCTTGAAGAAAGAAAGGGATAGAAGAAGAAAGAAAGAGAAAGAAGAAACAGAACAACATCAGAGAACTCACAGCGGAACAAATGAAATATAATATACCTTATAAAATATTACATAGTATCTTATTACATCAGAGTTACACGACTTATTCAACACATATTAGACAGTTATAAATCTGTCTAATTCATACAACTCAAGCACAAGAGAAACAGATACATCAAACACAGCGGAATCAATATATCTACACGTCGAAGCCTCCTGCTCCATATCTCCTCCAAATTTCGTCAAGCCAACCTGAATCACTTGACTACTCATAGATAATATGAGTACCCAAGAGTTTAATAAAACGGAAAATAAACATTCGGGTCAGACAGGGGTCTGGTGTGAGTAAACGGGTTAAAATTGCTTAACTTTAGAAAACCTTTAAAAGAAAAGGTATCACGTAAGACTTCCCACACATAAACATGAAAAAGTTTTTACCTTATGCTAACCAAAACATTTGATAGGAAATCCAGTGATATTATAATAGTGCCTAGGGTTTTCAAGTAAATAAGAAATAGCCGAAATTGTTACATTTATTAAATTCCAGCTACATAGGTATACAAACAAAACCGTAGGGTCTCGTAGGAGGAATGGGTTTCCATCAATGGCAGGGCTGCTGGGGTACCGCCCGTCACAGTACGTGGCCTAGATCAACGTACCGAGGAGCCACCCTAACTCCCCTGCAACACAAGGACGGAACCATTCCTTACTGAACAGTCCCAAACAAGACCACCCCGTAGTTGGCGCGACCAACCACACACTAAGCCGAAATAGAAAGGGACCTCTAGACGGGGTAAATCTCACTCTCAAGTGGGGGCTACCCACGAAGCCTGGCTGCACCTCCCCTGTTTTAGCCATTCCCGGTTGATGAAGCTTGAGGTTACGATTACCTTTATAGAACACATCTATCTTAGAATGCTCATCGTCCACCTGACGATGTTCTGAAAGCATTCAATCCATACAAGTTCGTTCCGGGTTCGAACGAAACCGAAGGCACTATTTCGTTGCACTCATTATTGGAATCACCCTCAGAGTCAACGACCATAGCCCTTGCACTCTAAATCACCATCTCGAATCTATAAGCACTATTCCGTCAACTCATTACGGAATCACCCACAGAGTTATACTGACGTATAGCCCTTACACCTCGAGTCTTCACTAGCTCCACTTGGATACACGACCTAACGTTTAATTGGAATCGATGTGGTTATCGAATATCCAAATATGGAAACCCGATCCCGGTCTCACTGAAACCAAACACCATTTTAATGTCCAAGTTGTACTTAAGGGTTTAAACAGTTTAAACTCATATTCAGAATGAAATAAACAGATAGATGAATCATATTACCACAATAGATAATTCATAACAACATTCATCTTCATAAATAGCATATCACATAACAGAGATACCAGTATCAATCAATATCAATATCCAATATCAACCAATCATCCAATATCAATCTCCAAATATTGATCATCCAATATTAATCAATTAACCAATATTACTCAATCGACCCATATAAATCAAACATCCAAAACGAAATTGATTATCTCTTAATCAGCTTGATTACCATAATCCTTCTTCATTAATTATTATCCCAAATAAAATAAATTAATCATCTCTAATAATCTTATTTAATTAATCTTTCTTGATTAATTATATTTAATTCAAGTAATTATCCTTAACCATATTCAGTAATTAACCCTTTAATTACTATCATTAATTACAATAATTAATGATCATTCATTAATTAATTAACTATAATTAATTACATTAATTCTTAATTAATTACAATTAATTAATCACATTTAAATTAATCACTTATATTAATCAACCTTAATTAATATCATTAATCGCGTTAATTAATGATCCTTATTAATTAATTAATACTTTAATTAATTAAATAATTAACTTATAATTAATCAACTCATTAATCATAATTAGTAATTAACAATTTGTAATTACTTATCTTAATTAATGAACTTCTTAATTAATTATTAATCTTTGATTAATTAATCTAATTAATTAATCTTTAATTACTTCATTAAGTAATTATTAAATAATTAAATTAATAAATAAATCCTTAATTAATTACTTTATTAATTAATTTCAATTTTAATTAATTACACTTAGTAATTAATCTTAAATTAATCTCATTCATTAATTAATTAATCACATTAATTAATTAACTAAAATAATTAAGTAATTAACTCTTAATTACTTACATAAGTAATTATCTCTAATTAATTTCATCAATAAACCTTAATTAATCACTAACAAATAATTAACTCCATCATTAAATAATTCTTAATTCTTTAATTAATCAATCACTTCATAATTAATTAACTTTTAAACAATTAATTTAATTAATCCTTAATTAATAACATTATGTGATTATCCATTAATCACTTCCACTTTAATTACTCCCATGAGTAATTTCCTCTAATTACTTTCAAAAGTAATTACCATTTTAATTATATTCAATTATTAACCATTAATTACTTCATTAAGTAATTGCAATTAATTAATTCATAATTAAGTGATTATATAATTAACTAATTATTTAAAATTAATTAAACAATTAATTAATTAACTTCTTATACTTCAAGTTCCTTAATTAATTAAGAAAACATTAGTCTTAATTAAATCTTTACTTGTTAACAATCATTTTTAAATTAAGTATTCTTAAATTCATATCAATATTAATTTAACCTTATTATCCTCATAAATAAATTATTTGAATTATTCAAATCCTATTAATTCAAAGACAAATTATTAAACTTGATTTACAAAAACATAATAATAACCTTACTTGTAGATAAAGCATTTACAAATCATTTCCAAATTTGAAATACTTTAAATTATCAAGTTTTAAACTAATTTATTTTCAATATAAATTGAAAATTTGTTATTGTAACATTACTTCAAACTTTAACTTTAAACTTTGATTTAATAATTGAATTAAAAACATACTTCTTTAAATTTAAAAACCAAAATGTAATTAAATTAAATTACTTCCACTAAGAATCGTTTTAAACAAATCTAAAATTTAAATTAAATTAAATTCATATACTTTAAAGTTTGATTTATTTATTTAAACAACAAGTTTTAAATCGTATCTTTCATAAATCTTGTTTATAGTTTAAAGCTCGATCTATACTTATTTAAACAACAAGTTACTTAGCAACTTTATTTTATTTTCAGGTTTTAAACTTGCAAACCTATCATTACAGTACTTAACATACATAACCCCACTGCACAAACCAGAAAACACAAGAGACCTCCAAATACCCGAGTCAATCACTCCAATCCCACGCGACCGCCCCGAAGACAACCCCAAGACCCCTCGCTTCGAGTCGACTCAACAAAAACACGAGATGTTCCCCGAGCAAATCCTGTCTTCTCCAAACCAAAAGAACAGTGCACATAAACGTGCACGGTGCACGTCTCCCCTCACCTCCGCCCAGCTACGGTCGTCGCGACCATCGGCGACAATCACCTGAACGCGTGCGAGCAATAAACCAAACCCAGATCAAACGTAACATCATCGAATCGAATTTTCGATCATCGTTCGAAAACTAAAACCCAAAACTCGTCACCAAACTTCCCAACGTCGTCGACCTCCTCATCGATGAACTTCGCCGAACCTCCATCTAAACGCCATGACCCTGAACACCCTTCCCCCTCTGACGCGATTTCATACGAACTGTAAACCGAGATGCAAATGCCTCGGCAACCCAGGGAAACAAATCACACTGCTAAACACTAGTTTAATCTAATTCACACAATTCTGCCATTAGAAAAATTCTTAGACATTTTTCCCATGATTTATAGCTTACATACAAGCTACGATCCAAGAATCAAATCGAATTATTATGTATTCAATCTGCAGTTCATGAAAATTCCCAATACATTCAAACCCAAATTTCGAATGAATTACAAAACTATAAATTACAAACTTCATATCTAAATTCATGATTTTACATCAAGATTACATGCATGCAGTTGAATTTTGAATTTCAGATAATAAATTTTTAACAAATATTCATGTTCCTCTGTAAACTTTTACTTTAATCATGCTTTATGATATTTAAAATTCCCGGACTGTTTTATATCCTTTATCATACAATTACAAAGCAATTTCATTCAAATACTTAAGCCTAATATGGATTAGATTTGTAGATATGAATTCTATATTTTTTTTAAGAAGAACACTCAATTGAATCAACAGAGAATAGAATAAACAAGCTCACACAACACAATTCATATGAAATTCAAAGCATCAGACTTCAATACAAGTTATAACATCACATGCATGGTAGTTAAAAACAATTCAAACTGTTTTTAAAAGAAGTTTACTCACCTTTTATAATATGCAGACCAGAACAGGCTTTGACTTATTATTCCAGGCACTTGAAATTTAATCTGAAAAGAATGCTTTGATTTTGCTTGTTGTTGAAAATCCTTTGCATGCATACAACTTGAGGTTTCAGTTGTGAAACTTGCAATTGATCATCAAATTGAATTACAGGTTGATCTTTATTTGGATGTAGGTTGAAGTATGACTTAAATTTGCAGTTGCTCATGATTCTTTATTTTAGTTGCAGAAGAATTTAAGTTTGCAGGTTGCAGCTTAACTTTGAAATACAGTTCAAATTTGAAGGTTGATTACAGATTTGAACTTCATTGCAGGTTGAAGATTTGCAGAGTGAAGTTGATATTGCAGGTTTAATTTGAATACTTACATTACAGGTTTTTATTTTAGATTTTCAAAATGAAATTTCTGTTTTGAGTTAGAAAAAGAAAACACAAAAATGAAAATATTATGGTTAAGTAAAATTAAAGAAAATAAAATTTTTAAACAAAAGAAGACACTTGTTATAAAACTTACATTTGTCACCCATAGCACTTAATTGCCTTACAAATGTTACATAAGTGTCTTAAGATAAGAACACATGTTTTAAGTATTTTTAATTAGATTTTTATTTAATTTAAATGTTAATAGAAAGCTAACTTACTTCATTCTCTTAATTAATAATTGCTTATATATGTTTATATGGTTACACATGTTTTAAAGCCCCCTTTTAATTAATTTTACTTTGTTTAATTGTAAACAAAAACTCACATGTTAAATTTACTTTATAAATAAATATAAATTTACCTTTTAAAAGAAAATATTCTAAACTAATTATAATATAAATAAATTCTTTATACATGTATTTTATAATCATTTTAAATTTAAGCATTTTTAAAAAGAGACAAACAAAACTTTATTTAAAACCTTTTTAAACTATCTTATTAACAATTATCTTATATTTTAAAAACAATTGAATTAGTCTTTAAATTAGATTTTGAAGAATATTAATTTTTAAACAAAGCTTTTAAATTACAATATTCATACATATATAAACTATCAATAGATTTAAATTAAATTTCAAAACAATATCAAATTATAACATATACATACATATATATTACAATTTGAAAATTCAATCTTTAATTAAAACAGAAGATATCCTATTCACAATATATATCAAATGTATATATTACAAATAGATAAAATTTCATTAGCTTTGAAAAACAATTCTTATCAATATTTTAAATTGCTAAAAAGATATTGATCACAATTATCAGATTAAATATTTGTTGTCCTTTAAAAAGAATAAATTTATCAGTTTAAATTAAAACTATAAAGAAAAATTATCAAACTAGTTAAATTATTTACACAGATTATTAAATTGTTATTGCCCAAAATTCCGGGTCGTTACACAAACCGAGAGCATTTGCCGGACCAACCACTCGGAATGGAGCATAATTACCACCATTCTGTCAAACCTTTTACCTTGAACTACCTGGAGGATATGGTTGGGGGACTTGTTAGCTAGAATCATTTCAGGAGTAATGATGAATTAGGTACTTCTACTAGTCGAAATCCATTCAGAGAGAACATTCTGCATGAGAGATACTCCCGGAGATTCACAACGCCAACTATGCCAATGTATAGAGGAATGATAGAGCCCAGGTAGCACTTGATGAGATATGAATGACATATGGATTCAGCCGGAGATTCTGATGCTGTGAAGTGCCACTGTTTCCATATTTCTTAGGAGTAACAATAATGTGATTCATTCGACTTCCGCCAAGGTCCATATCGTCTTTTACTTAGTTATCGAAGAAGTTATAGAATGATATTTGCGTACTGCATGTCCAAAGGATGTGATGTTTTTGTCGAATCTCTTCCAAGCTGATGGGGAGTCATTGAAGGATTTCTTGAACCAGTTATATACAGTTATGATAGAATTTACTGATCCTAAGGATGACATAGTGCTGATGGCATTGATTAGGGGGATTCATCTCGATGTGGAGTTCGGGGCATAGTTGGAAAGGAAGAACATATCAAAAATGGATGCTTTCTATAGAAAAGCTAATCAGTACTTGCACTTAGAGGAAGCGAAGAAGCATCCACGGAGGACTGGTGCTGGAAATTCAAATGAAGTGATACAAAACAACATTGCTGTAAAGCAATCTGAAGGAAGCTTTGGGAGTGTAGACGTGAATGTGAATGTTGGTAACCAAAACAATAATCAGAAACGAAATGGTGATGAGGCTAAGGAGAAGATGGTAGATATAAGAACCGTATTAGGACTCCTAAATATGATAACTATACTGAACCGAACAACTTGCTAAAAAATATCTATCTGGCAATCCAAAATACTAAGCAATAGAAAAAGCTGGCTCAAAGTCAACAAAGAAGGAGAGAAGTATGAAACTGAAGTGTGAAATTGATACTTAGCCAATTCCAGAATGTTATTCTCATGAATCCATAAAACTGTCATCTATAATCGATCTTCAATCCTGGTAACCATCTCTCCTGGCTTTTTACCTTGATGATCACGAAGTATGTTGGGTTAAATCCGCCTATGTACTACCTTGGGAAAAAACGGGTTAACACTTTGTCCCCAAAAACATGCCTTGCGATAGGAAGGTGTGTTTTGAATTGCCATAAGTCCAAAATTCGAAGTCCATAATCCATCGATAGCTATATTATCTAATCTGAATCTAATCCGTTGCCATTCAAAATCTATGATCTTTCCGGATTATTAATGAAATCCATGAAAATTCCGAGTCGATGCCCAATTCTAAATCTACGATCTCCCCGAATCATTTTAACCAAATCATCTACCTTATAGGATTGTTACCCAAATCTAAGACCACTTTGCGTCCAAATCCAAATTAGTAATTGTTCAAAGCTGGTATCCAAATCCGTGACCTCTCTAGGACCTTGCCGAGCATAATCCATACTCAATGTCTGAGTAAGCCGATCCCATCGCACTCTGACAATGCAGCGTTATTTCCGGTACTCCGCTTCAGTGTCCCTGAACATTATTTGATGTCTTGACCTAAGTCCTAAGCCGATCTTGGTCCCTCCAAACCCTTGCCGATCATAATCCATACTCAACGACTCAAGTAGGCCGATCCTGTCGCTCTCCGACAAAGCGATCTACTCCTTGCTAGGCATAATTCACAACTGACGTCCTATTGGGTTTTATTCTCCAGCCTTGACTCTCCCGTCAAGGACTTAATCCACACATGAGTCCCTTCTATCGCTCTTCGACGAAGGGACTCACACCTTATGGTTACCTCCCTATCACTCTGATCGGGACAATAATCACATCCTTTTTTATTAATTATAGTAATGCAGATCGTAAATAACCTAATGAATAAGAGTTCGTACATCCAGAAATAAAAAAACTAAAAAAGTGAAAGGGTGCCTCTTCAAGCACGACGGTCCATCATCATCTCAGAGCATGCCTAATGCCTGTCCTCGATCCCGTACATGTGTAAGTGACAAAGCTCCTTTATTATAGAGTTTATTATTATTATGGCTGAATTCCAAGTCCTAAACTCGTCCCTTACCATCAGGATCTGTTGATGATGATTTGAAATCTCGGTCTAGGGCCATTCCTGTTTCCATTCGACGCGGATGGTGGCAGCTCTTATTCCACCGTCACTACCCGATTCCTCACCTACTGCAACAATCTGCCTTTCCTGATGTGCTCCTCAATCATATCCTTTAAATGCATGCATTCAATGGCAGTGTGCCCGTCAATCCATGGAACTGGAAACACTTTCCAAACATACGCTCTCGTGATAGAGGAATAGCCCACTAATGTCCAAATAAATCCATTCTAAGCTTTCCACCAAATACAAGTAGGAGGAGAACTTCATCTCCCACTCTTTCCATCGCCTGTTCGTCCCATCATATCCATTATCCAGTTTCCATTGACTTTATCATTCTTGCTTGCATCTTCTAATGATCCTCCGCTTTGAACAGCGTTCACCTCCGGTTTGTCATCTTGTCCTTCTTTCTACCATAGGAACCTTTCTATTTCATGATAAAACTCCTCGAGATCCATAGGTGGATCTCGTGCCAATGAATCCTTGAAATCTGTACCATCAGCAATTCCCGATACAACTGCCATAAAAACCATGGATGGATCTGGCCTATCCACTGATGCCATTGTGGCATTAAATCATGTTAGAAAACTCTTTAAAGAATCTCCCGTCTTCTTTTTTATTATTGCCAAACTCATCACATTTTTTGGTCTTAAAATGTGAACCCTGCACTGCCTCATAAATCTTTCAACCAATTCCATCCATGTGGAAATAGAACCACTCTTCTATTGCCTGAACCATAATGCAGCTATATCCATTAAATATAAGAGAAAGCATCGTGCCATAACTACCTCTGATGCCCTCATACTTCCATGTACCGTATATATCTCAACATATGCATAGTTGGGTCCGATTTTCCATCATATACTTCCAGCCTTAGCAGTTTAAACTTCGGTGGATTCCTAGCATTCTTGATATTAGGAGTGAATGGACTTCTATTTACATCCTTCAGATCCTTGTTCGCCAGTCTACCATGAATAGCTCGTCTGATCGTCTCTACAAACCTATCACTGTCATCCAATGGTAGTCCCCTATCATCATTTCCAAACCGCCCCCACCACTGAGTCCATAAGGAAATTCAGGAACGTACTCCTTTGAACGAGCATCCAAATTATGATTGGTTCCAAACTGTGTGGCACTGTACCATGCCTGGGATCAATCCAGCCTGACCCAAGGACATGCCCAGAAGTCTTGATTGTGGATGGATTAGGGCAGATCGTTGCTCGTTGACTAGGAGGTGCTCCTAGTTTCTCCACTTTGTTCCTTAGTCCAGCTGCTCCATTTCCATGATCTCGATTCTGTTTTTCGTAGCTCATGCTGCTCCAACTTCATGATTCATATTTCTAGCATTTCTTGCTACTCCAATCCCTCGGTTTTGTGCTCCATCTTGCCCAATCTGTCGGAGTATATTCTACATCATCTCCTCCTTCCTTTTCAACATCCTTTCCTGTATAGCGTCCATTATCATTTTCATTTCATCCTTAGTGATGTAGATAGATGCTTGATTAGCTCCAGCTCCTGGGGAAAGCCTCCAGACTCCCCCATGGTGGCTTCCTTTCGATAGTACTCTCCTTGTTGATTGTCTCCCATTGCTCCAAATATAAGCTTTAGATCCTTTTCAAACTCTAAATTTGAATTCCAAATCCACCGAGGCTAGCTTTTTCAGTGAAAGCACCAAAATGTTGGCATCAAAAATGTCCACCAACACCCGACTGAATGTGAAAGCACCAATATCCAATCATAATTTCTAAGTAGATAAAGAGCACAGATCAAAGAATAAATTGCTGAGAAGTAAATGAAAACACCAATTTTATAGTTATTCAGCAAACTTTGGTCTATGTCCACTTCAACAATCTATTATTTATATCGTAAGATTACAAGTATAGCTTTTTTGCCTTAGAAAAGTAAAGGAGGAAGAGAAGATAGTGAAGAAGAAGATCTAGCCAAAAAAGGTGGTCCTTCAAATGGACCATGAAGCTTGTAGTTATAGGGGAAGACGCTGAAATATCTTCTGGAATTTCAGTACCGGAGTCCCCAAATCCGAACGAGATCACCCTACCGATCATAGGCCCTACTACCATCAAAATAACGATTGGTGTCTGTCTTTTTTGGTTCTTTTAACGTGCGATCGATATAGTGGGTCCCACCATGTAATATCTTGCTATTCCTAAAGTTTCATTTGTTGTTGACTTCTAAATTTTGAGTTATTGATCGATCATCATTGATTTGTACGGTCAATCCAAGCGCTCTGTATCCATATCGATTCTCTTGATCCACAATGAAGATGTTCCATATCCGATCCATATTGGGGATGGATCATAGCTATGCCATTTTGGAGATGGATCATAACTGATCCATAATAGAGATGCATTATTGCTGACCCATATTGGGATGGATCATAGCTAATCCATCTTGGAGATGGATCATAGCCGATCCATATTGAGGATCCAGATGGATCATAGTCGATCCATTTTGGAGATGGGTTATAGTCACTCCATAATGGAGATGGATCATAGCTAATCCGTATTAGAGAAAGATCATAGCCAATCCATTGTAGAAAACTTATCGTACCCGTTTGTTCTTTAATTTGAAGTGTCAAATTCATACTTAGCCATTTGTAGAATGCTGTTCGCATGAATTTGTATATCTATTATCCATAATCTTGTCCATAATTGATCCCCAATCCTTGTAACCATCTCTCTGGGCTTTCTTCCTTGATGATCTTGAAGTCTCTTAGGTTAAATCCACCCGTGTAATGCTTTAGAAAAAGGCGGGTTAATAGAAGTCAATCCAGAAAATATCAAGGCTTTGAGAGAGATCGCAACCCCAAAGACAATCAAGGAGGTCCAAAGCTTAAATGGAAAGGTTGGCACCCTGAGCCAACTCATCTCCAAAGCCACTGACAAGTGCATCCCCTTCTTCGAAGTGATCAAAAAAGGGAGGAAAAACATTGAGTGAAATCAAGATTGCAAAGACGCATTCTAAGCTTTGGTGAATCTCCTGGAGAGGCAATCTATTCTTTCGAAATCGGTGGATGATGAGGATTGTTCTTATACCTGGAGGTGTTAGTGCATGCCTTGAGTGCCATACTTGTGTGTGAGGAACCCTACATCAAGAGATCGGTCTACTACATCAGAAAGCAGTTGACAAGAGCAGAAGGAAACTATCCAAGATTGGAAAAGCTTGCTTATTGCCTATTGTTTGCTTCCAGAAAATTCAGCCCTTATTTTCAAGCTCATCCTATCAATGTCCTCACTAACTAACCTTTATGACAAGTCTTGTTTTGACCTAAGACTTTTGGGAGACTAATAAAATAGAATATTGAACTGAGTCAATACGATATCACCTATCACCCTCGAAGAGCAATCCATGTTCAGGCCCTGGCGGATTTCATAGCTGAATTCACTGCAAGAGTTGATCCTACGAAGAGCGATGGAGAAAAAGAAGTTGGATGGAAGATGTACACGGATAGTGCATCTAATGATCAATGTTCCAGTGCTGCAGTCATAATTGTCACAACTGAAGAACACCGATAATTTACATCCTGAAACTTGACTTTCAGATAATGAACAACGAAGTTGAATACAAGACCCTGATTGTAGGACTCAAAATCACCAAGGAATTGGAAATAAAGACTTTTCACATTTTCTATGACTCACAACTAGTGATATGATAGGTTAGGAAAGAGTATCAGGCAAAGAGAGCAAGGTTAGCTCCTTATCTAAACCGGGTTCTTGAGCTACTCAATAACTTTGAAACTATATGATAACATATATTCTCAAAGACTTGAATGAAAAGACCAATTCATTGGCTAAGCTAGCTAGGTTTGGAGATGAATAGCTCATAAGATTGATTTCGGTGGAAGTACTTTCAGCTCCAAGCATCGATCAAATGGATATTGACTGGATCTGGGAGACTGAAGCTGAAAGGGAGTCATGCATGACTCCGATTCAGAATTATTTGCAAAGAGGGATTCTTCTGGAGAGAAGGAATGAATGTTGAAAAGTCCTTTGGCAAGCTTCTAGATACGTCATGTAAGATGAACAACTGTAAACGGAGGGTTTGTCTGTCTCCATGCTTCGTTGTATCGCTCAGGACGAGGCCAAACAAGTCCTAAGAGAAGTTCACAAATGGGCTTTGTAGCGGCCATACATGGAGGTAAAACTTAGTGAAGAAGATTCTTCGATATTGATATTTCTAGCCAACCATCAATCGAGACGCAGATGATTATACTTGGAGGTGTGACAAGTGCCATAGATTTTCTTAAATTCCAAGAGCCCCACCGACAGAAATTACTCAAATGGTCAATACTTGGTTGTTTGCAGTTTGTGGCATTGATGTCATCAGTGTTCTACCCATATCTAAAGGCGGCGCGAAGTACGCCATGGTGGCGGTTGATTACTTTAGCAAATGGGCTAAGGCAAAGCCATTGGCCACTATTACCATACAAAAAGTAATCAACTTTGTAGTTTGCAATATTATACATCTCTTTGGAGTTCCATAGGAAATATTTACCCATAATGGGATCTAATTCGACAGCATAGAATTCAGGGATTTCTGTCACCAACATCGCATAGAGAAGAGGTTTGCAGTGGTAGCACATGCTCAAGTGAATGGAGAGGTCGAAGCAATAATTTTTTTTATCAAGTCCATTCTTAAGAAGAGATTGGAGAAGGCCAAGGGCAAGTGGGTTGACGAACTTCTGTTCACATTTTCGGCTTCTCGAACCACCCACAAGTTAGCGACTGGTCACTCTATATTTGCTTTGGCATACGGATCGGAGGCTATGATTCCGATCGAATTGGAAATACCATCTCATCGAGTGATGCATTAAAATCCACAGACGAACGAGAAGCTCCTTTTGGAGTCCCTCGATGTGATCGATGAGACGTGGACCGAAGCTAAGTTGAGAGCAGCTGCACACAGACAATAAGTCACTCGATATTACGGTACCAATGTCAGGAGTCGAACCTTTGAAATCGATGACTTGGTCCTCAAGTGAATCTTCCCTGGCCCTAAGAACGTGGGCCCGAGTTGGGGAGGTCCGTATGATATAGAGGAAAACCTTGGAGATGACACTTTCAAGCTGGCAACTGTGGACGAGATGTCACTCTCAAAGGCGTGGAATAGCAAGCACCTATGACGCTATTTCACATAGAACCAAGCTTGTATATAATTGACTAGAGCGATGTAATAAGACAAAATCAATCATTTTCTATCTTTTATGAAATAAAACAGCTTTTCCAGCATGAAAATCAATCTCTCTATTACTTAAGAGTTATGACTTGACTGACTTGAATGAATCTTCATATGATTAATGCAGTTGTGCAAGTATCAGGAGATAGGTGCCGATCAAACTTCTACGATCCACAATCGGGCTCGCGAAGACCCTTTTGGTGTCAAGAGATTGATGCCAACCAATTCTTGCCTTCAGATTGGAGGCAGGAGTATAAACTAAAGTCGGGCATGACGCGACTATCCATATGCTAACTCTCGTCCTTGGACTAGGGGCATGAGTATAAACGAAATCGACGTGACCCAACTATCCATAGGCTTACTCTTGTCCTTGGATTGGGGGAAGGAGTATAAAATCTAACCAGATGTGATATTACCAGTCATGCACAAACTCTCACCCTTGATGTGAGGGAAGGAGTATGAATCGAAATGAACGGGACATGACTATTCATTTACTCAAATCCTATCCTCGGATTACTGGCAAGAGTACAAACCAAAGCCGACATAACAAGACCGTCCAACTCTTAATAGTTTGCCCGGAGCAGGCAAAGCCAAAGGTCCACAACCGACGTAAGGCATGATCTTGCCTTTTGAACTTTGAATCGACGTCCGGAGTTAGATGCGATTGAAAGTGTACATCCTAGATGAGGATGTGCAAGCTACGATAAGTCAATTCAGATTGGTGCCCAGAGTTTGGTGCAATCAGATGTCATGATCCTGGAAAAGCTTACCCGAACCACTATTCCAAGTAGTTAACTCCATCTAAGGCCCAAAGTTTGGCACTTTAACAGTTACTTTGTGTTCGCAAGAATGTTGAAAGGTCGGTAAATCATAGAATGGGTTAAATGATTCGATTCGGCAATAATAACTAAAATATATAGATTGCAAGTATATTGAATGGAAATCATATTTCTTGAGTACTTAGACAAATCCATATAAGGAGTAAACGAAACAAAAACCTTTGTTATTCACATGAAATATGGAAAGCTAAGTAGAAATGTTATGGACACTAGAAACAAAAAGAAAAAGCGAGAGCCGAACCCGTGCAAACTGGCCAAAAACCAAACTAGATTGCAACTATCGCTGAAAAGCAAGCCTGTCCACACTAAACAAGTCGATGATCATTTCTTCATTTTTGTCCTTCTTCGTTTCTTTTTAGAGCTATGAGAAGCATCGTTAAAGTTTTCACCTTATCTTTTCCCTCCTCTTCCACTACTTCCTTTGCCTTTAGGCAAAGTGCTTAGCAACGATCCAACATGCATGCTTTGAGCGCTACTAAGTTTCCTAAGTCCCACCAGCTCCTTAATCCAACAAAGCATCGATCATCTGCTCATAAGGATAGGGGGTATCATCAATCGGGAGGTTATTTAGGTGGTAATAGTAACCGATTCTATTACCGGTACTTACAGTCCCTGCGAGATTCCTTGTCGGGAAGCAGAGAAACATGAGGCTGACCTGAGGCTTGAGAAACAAAGAGATAAAGATCAACTATGTTAATCGGTGACACGTCAACTTTTTGAAATACAAGAGAAGTCAATGAGATACCTTCTTCACTTTGGAGTTCCGCACGGGCTGGAGTGCTACTGGAGTTCCCCTCAAGAATCGAAGAGAGGATGGTAGGCCTATAGATCTTAGGCCTCTCAGGATCATATTTAGGTTTCGAAGTAGCTTGGGACCCAAGCATTTGGCCAGCAGTAGCATAATGTATCATTGATTCAGAGCCTTCACCCAAGTCTTTATGTGCTATTGAGGCAAGCTTCAGATGAAGGATAAGATGGCCATCTTTCAAAATCTTAGGCTCATCTCCTACCAAGCCATCTCTCTCCAACTTCTCCAAATCCACCCTTCCACCTTTGAGGAAAGCCTTTTCTTTTTCAACGATTCGCTCCTAGGCAAGGGCGAGGATTCTAGGTTAATCGTCTTTGAACCACTCTAGGTTTTGGAAATCGAGCACATTGGCATTGTACTGGTTCGACAACATTTCAAACTTCTCCATTGGCCTCTCCTGCCCATTGTTCCATGGCCTCAACTTATCTTTTGATGAGTGCGTCAACATTTTTAACATGCTTGAGCACTTTGTCTCTTTCTTCCCTGGCATGGAGAAACTCTTCACAATAAGTCTGAGCATGTTGGATTGCTTTGTCATTTTCTTCTATTTCATGCTCTAGTTTGGTTTTCAACATAGCCACATTTCTATTTAGGTTATTCCTTTCCATTACCAGTGCATGGTTGTGGTGGAAAGCCTTTTCCATTTCATCTTGATGCTTAATCTGCTCCTCTTCGAGTGTCTCAGTGGCCTCCTCGGCCTTCTTCTTAGCTTTGGCTTGGTATGTTCTCAGTTTGTCAACCTCAGCATTGAGATGAGCAATGATTCTCTTGTTATCAGCTTCGATAAGTCTCTGATTATCGATTTCTAGCTATCTGAGTCTTTGGAAATTTTCTCAATTAACCTCGACCATTTGTTATACTGATTACGAATGTCGATCCCACAATTGATGGTCATCTTTTGTACGTTAGTCGAGATCCTTTTTAGATTAGGTACAAACATAATGCCATCAAAGCAAATGATTGGAAATTCTTCTTTCAGTTTGCCCATTCGGGCATTAGCCGTAAGTTGTTCATCTAAAGACATAGGTGGGACTATAGTTGTTACGTCACCCGGCCTGTGCTAGGAAGTTTCATAGCCACTCTTGTGATGCCTACGGTCGGAGGACCGATTGGAGTAAGATGACAACGGAGGTTGCATAGGAATGCAAGATGGAGGAGGGGCACGAGAATCATTACTAGATGGAATTTCATCTAGACGACCGTGTTGCCTGTATGGACCTCTAGGAGGAAGTGATCTAGACCTAGAGCGACATCTGGAAGCAGAGTCATATGATGAGTGGTCTCTGTCATAAATGCTTCTATCTCAGTCATCTCTATCTTTCCTAGAATGATAGCCCGACTCATAATCTCAACTGCTTCCTTAGCGACACAAGGTCAACTGAGGCTATTGTGCTTGGGATGCTTTCTCCTCAAATACAATAAATTTATTTCCTTTTCTCTATGGATCCTACAAGGGAAACAAGAACAAGTTAGATCCAACAAGCGAGGATGCCGCTCAAGTGCGAGTGTTGTTAAGTGCATGTGCATGTGAGTGTCCTATTGTCCCCTCGACAGACCATGAGTCGAATCTTTACTCATGGGAGCAACCTTTCCCATACTAGTGGGTATGAAAGCCTTATCATCATAAATTGGGGAGTTAATGCTCTCGGTTTTAATATTAGCTTCATCAAAAAAACAAAACTCGGTAGAAATGGCCCATAAGCTAGAGAATATGCATATTGAAGGAAAAGATGGAATTTTTTCTACATCATGATTAGTGGGGGCTGGATAGAACTCCACGCCTTAGATATTTTCATGATTAACCTCTTATTCGAACCAGGCAGTTGGTCATCCCTAGATTGTCCAAGCTGAGACTCATGACCTGCATCGATGTGACCATGGTCAGTTCTCGCCACTTTGACTAGTAATTTTGCCTTCCTTGGCATCTTCTAGTACTTATTCAATGTTTTCTTCAACTCTATCCCTAGTATTTGGGACTATGGGCAAATCTGGATCAGCCTTGGCTCCTTTGCGTGAGTTATTATCATCGTTATCGTCGTCGTCAATGGAGTTTTTTTGACAATGTTAGTACAGTAGCCTCTTTTAACAAGCCATAGGCGAGAAGATTTTCATCTGATAGGAGAGTTCTAATATCTCTATCTCTCGTAGGAACTGTCATAAGAGTGTTGATGGCATATGAAAGCACCGATTTACTAGGTCTTGCTGGAACATATGGATAGTAAAGTAAAGATTGAAGTTAAGTCTGCATACTACTAAACAAATTCGTACAATGCACATGGAAAGGAACTTAATTCTAGAAAACCATATACGTGCAAACCAAGGCGAACAGCAGACCTAGACCCACTCAGTTTTGAAGTAGCTTAGCTTGTTCCATGCTCCAGTAACCACTCTACAACCCTTGATTGGTTCTAAATAACTCGAAGATTTAATTTCCTTTCTATTTTTGAAAATGTATATATATGGAATCTCCTCATCGTGGGCGCTTAATGTAAGTGTTCAGTGAAGACCATATATGTGTTAAGGAGAAAGGCATAGCTATTCAGGTGCAACTGTGTTGGAGCAAGCCTTATAAAATTCAAAACTTGAAGGATGAATTGATTGAATGATGGGATGCAACCCGCCAAGGACATGTATCTATTGCAAGTAATATAACCCTTTGGGGGATTAAGAGCTCTTTGATATCAAGACGAGACCAAGATGTCATAGAATGAATTTCATGCTTGTTGCATATTCTCCAAAGAGATCCTTCGTCAATTTTTAAAGCGACGAAATTACCAGATCCTTTAATGTTACTTCATCCTCTAGGGTGTTAGGTGTAGGTTATACATCTGGAGCACCTGCCGGCTTAACCGGATTTTCAAGAGCTTGTTATTCGACTTTGCGATTCTCTCAATTTTGTTGTTCAGCTGGCGAAATCACTCATTGCCGTTCTTCTTGAATTGGAGTTTATTGTGTATGTGGAGTTGTAGTCGAGCTTGACTCTATGTTAGATTCGATATATCTCGAAGGTGATGTACCTATGGCTAGTGCAGCAAGAAGTTTGGAATGTCACTTGTCCATTTGTACAAAAAATTAGACAAATAATCGACATTAGATTGATTACAAACGGTACTCTCTATGCTAAAGTGAATTCTAGGGCGGTGTCATGTATTGTCATGCAATTCAAGATTCTAATATTATTCAATAGTTTTTAAATTCTGGATATTAGTTGATGTGACAGTCATCGCTAACTGTCCTGATAAGTTTCATACCGTTGGTCTTGCTTTGGAAAAGCCTCAAAATAAAGAAGAAGATATCGGTTCACAAAGCAAGATTCTTATGTGGACCAAGTGTTCAAAAATCTGCCTAAATGTTGGAGTTGCGTAACTCTATCGCTTGAAGAAATTTCCATCCTTCTTCTTCTTCTTCCACCTTCTCCACTTCCCAAACCACGACCGTTAACATCAACCACATCCATGTCCAAGTCCATTGTGATCACCAAATTTATCACTTATTTATGAGATAGGGTCAAGGATAAGGTCTGTTGCAAGATGGAGTTTTAGGGCTTGAGTCGGTGAGGAGATGGGTCTGATCTATGGAGATGGCCTAAGTTCGATGACGGAGGTAGTCTCAGGTGAAAATGATGTGACAATGGTATTCTTATAGATGGGCATCAACCGAGTTTAACTTGGGTGCAAAGCCTTGTTAATGGCGACTCTTAAGGTTTTGGATTGGCAATGGCAAGTGAGGAAGAAAATGAATGAGGACGGGTTATATACACCCCATGGACCCGAAGTTTTGGCAACATAACTTGGGAATTTCTCCCAAGTATGGAGTCAGTCCTGACCACAAAGATATGGGTAAGTAACGAATCTTAATTTCTACATAAAAAATAACAAAATGTATGTATATTTATATAGGGAAATAACCCTAAGAAAGTGCATGTAATGGACTATGCACCTATACTCCTCCACTCAAGAGCACGCACTTGAATATATGTATGTACATATACCCAATACCCGACGACCATAATCAAAGGAAAATCAAATTCAAACCTAAGAGATTCATGGATTGAATTGGTTTAAAATCGTCAAACTTGGAATGACGGATCACCAGAGCAAGTCCCATAATTATAATCCCAGAGGCTAGTAGAGCATCATGACAAATGCAATGGACATAACTTTACATGAAAACAATTCACGGGAAAGATAAAGAGCATTTGAAACACAAAGTGGAGTCCTTCATGGTAATTCTATAACATCACCCATTTTGAGGCCCGAAATTAATTGCTACAGATACTGCAGTCATCTATAGTATTACTTTCCAGTGATAAAATGCAGTAATGTTAATGGTGTACATAATAACAGAAGCATAAGAATATGAAATATTTTTGCACAGTTTCAAAACAACTTTTACATTTCATTTTAAAAGTAGTATTTCATATTCATTACATAATTCCAAAATTTTGCCCAGGTTTAGATAAATATAATTACAAATTACGCCAAGAGAAACATATGAAGATGCCCGATTGGACGATCAAACTTACTAAATAAATAGATATAACATTTGTCATTACATACAACATTCAGTCACAGCAAAATATATAAATAGATAATCTCCTACATAGCTATTCTTTGCCTTCTATACATCTTTGAAAGCTTTATTCACCAAACCTACTAACCTGAAAATCTTAACTCTCAATTTACTCCAATTTAATTTTGAGCACCCAAGATTTTAAGGGGAAAACATAAACTTCGAGTCGGACAAAAATCCTTGTACGAACAATAATATGTCTTCTCTGCTTATTGATATTAAGTGAGACCATGCAGTATAGTGGAACGAGTTTCCCCTCACTAATCTCCTTTAAAATAATATCCTTGGAAAATCAAATTCCTACAACCAAACTAGTTATAATAAGTGATACAAACAATAATATGCATGCATTCAACGTAGGTAATCAATGGACTGTCTTTCCCAACATCATAGTTATCAAGCCGACTATAAACCTATAGCGGACTCAGCCTACCAAACTTAATAAATTTTCTAACTTACTATTAGAGGAAAACTGGATGGTCTATCCATAACTTGCTACTTCTAGGGTAAACTAATCCTAATGGTTTTGTGGGCTTACCAATAACCTAACTCTACTCTGCGTATTCCTTTCTGTGCATAAACTTCTTTTAGTCTTCTCAGTGACAAAGACCTATGCACTGAAATTTTGGACTTATATTAGCTAGGGGCTACTACCTAAAGTATAGAGCACGACCCTACACGAGTCCTATCTAGCTTTATAATCTCTTAGTCATTCTTTTAGCAAAATTCACGGTGTTAACTACCCTATCCATATTTCCTTGAAAGCAAGTCTTTATAAATGACTTAATGCTTGAAATCATAATTAAAACAAGGAAATTATAAACCTTTACTTATCAAAATATTTATGCCATGATATATGCTTTTCATAAAACTATTGATGAAGTTCGAAGTCATTTGAGATCATCGCCTCTCAAAACCATAGGCCATAAGGCCAAAACAATATAAAGCCTTAATATTGATAGAAGCATCAAGGGTATAGCCGAAGAGGGTCTTCGCCCTTTTTAAAAAGTTAAAACCCTTAACTTTAAAAATAATAGACCACAAGGTCAAAGACGTCCACTTCACGCTTCTCATAGTGTCGAAGTTGAAGAGCTTAAGTTTGTATAATTTAAACCTTTAAAAGGATAAAGTCGAAGTCATCAGTTTCGACATCACTGCCTTAGAGAAAATAGTGGCCTCATTAGTGCCAAAGTCAATAGGAGCGGCATCACTGCTCTCTCTAAAACAGTTAAAAGGATTAAAGTCCAATCATAAAAATGCGGCATTATATACTGCCAAAGTCATAAGTAGCAGCATTATGCCTATAGGCTCGAAGGGGTCGCTTCGAAAGCATTGGGGTCATCAACATTATAAAAACGTATTGGCATAACCAAGTGCGACGTTAACCTCTTCTAAGTTCATGACGTGAGTATATTGCATGTCTTCGCATTTCGACCCAGTCTAATCCATTTCACACATACGCTTGGTGTCATATGTATCACAACTATATCAACGACGATGAGAATAGGAGCGGAGAGATGGGCATGCCATCATGATCTTTGGGGCGACAGAGTCGGAATTAAAGTGAAAACTGTTTTTATTTCGTTTAAAATAGTTTCTTTTAACCAAACTCTAATTATTTTATTAAAATACTATTGGATAGCTTTTTCTTTACCCAAACTCTTTTCAAAAACTGCCAAGGAGCAATTTTATCATTTCTAAAGTAATTAAGAAACTTTCCAAAATATAAAAACCTGGGAAAAATCCCCAAAAATAACAATAAATAATTTTAATAATATTCTTCTTCATACAAAAATTTTAGGACCGAAAACATGATTTAATTATTTTTACTAATTAGAACCCGAAATAAACCTTTTCTCAACTTAGAAAATTCATAATAAATTCATACTTTCTTGGAAGATTATGAAAATTAAAAACCCACCTTTAAATAATGTTTTTAAGATCATTTCAAAATCTCAAGTTGTTTGAGCGTCATATGATAGGGTTTCTAACTCAAACATATCAACTAATTTCATTATTAAATTCCATAAAATCACCAATAGGCATATAATCATTCAAATCTCTAAAACATTGCATAATACTAGCAAAAGAAATAGGTTTACACTTAAAATAGAAATTATCACGTAAAAACATGAGATATAGAGTTATTATTCGCCTTGAATGGATTAAAAAGGTTAAGATTCATATTTGGTTAAATTCCCTTAAAATTTCTCTTGATTTCCCAAGCTTTTTATTCGTCTAGAAACTCTAGCAGTTGCCGATCTATACTTCTTTTGATTTGTGAAAGTGTAAAATGAACAAGCGAGAATGTTGATGTGGATTTGTATTAGGAATTATAACCTTTCCTATTTTACCCTTAGCCTATTTTCTTCTTTTATTTAAGTTTATTTCTCTTCATTACTTCATTCATCAATGCATGATCCATACAAATTTCCAAATCTCAATTTCCTTAACCCTTAACATTATTTAATTTAATTCACCTAATTAAATATTCCAAATAATATCACCAAAATTTGGGTTGTTGCATCCTTCCCTCCCTAAAAAATTTCATTCTCGAAGTTATGACATGGTACACACATCAATAAAACATAAAAGTTGAAACATACCATCAAATAAGTCAGGATAAGTGTCCCTCATCTTGGTCTCCATTTTCCAAGTACAGTATCTCTCATCGTCACTCCACGGGAGTTTTACAAATCTAACTGTCTTGTTCCTTAGCTTTTTCTCATCCTTAGCTACAATATGAACTGGATGTTTAACTATGGTCATGTTTGGTACCATTACTACGTCTTCTAATGTAGTCAGAGTGATAATAGTCTTTAGATCACGAATACACTTCCTTACATGAGAAATATAGAAAACATCATGGACTCCTGCCAAACATTTTAGCAACTCTATCCTATAAGCGAGTTTCTTGAACCTTTCTATAATAGGAATTGGTCCAACTAACCTCTGTGCCAACCTCCTTGATTCTACAAATCTCACTACACCTTTCATCAATGATACTTTGATGAAAACATGATCTCCAACTGAGAATTCTAAGTTTTTCCATCTCTTATCTGCATAATTTTTCTGTCTAGATTGAGCTTGCTTCATCCTTGCTCGGATTAACTTAATTTTTTCCATTGCTTCTTGCACAATATCCAGAACGAGGACCAATCTATCTCCAGTCTATAACCAACATAGTAGTGATATACAAAACCTTCCATGTAAAGTTTTAAAAGGTGTCGTCCCTATACTAGTCTGATAACTACGTTATACGAAAACTTGACTAAGTATAGATGGTCTTCCCATGATCCTCCAATGTCAAGCACACAAGATCTTGATAAATCCTCCAAGACATTTGTTTGTAATAAATTGGACACACCACTCTTCGAAAGTGTTTAAAGAGATAAAATGAAGAGAATAAATGGAAAAAGAGGATTATCTAACAAACACTCCAAACAGCAATCAGAAAAACAGCATAGAAACATAGTGATTTAGAGTGATTCGGCGTATGGTCTACGTCCACTATGAAATGGTTGACTTTTATTAACTTTTGCTTGCTGGCTACAACGAATTACAACAGTAAAATTCGAGTACAACAATGATTTTGAAAAAATCTAGACGTAGAAGAGCCAATAGTCCTTTTCAGTAGATCCTGTGCTGCTATTTATAGGCGTAGGCTGTAAATATCTCGCTCAAATCTCGGAAGACCTCTTCTCTCACCTGGTTGGGCCTACACGATCGATCCCTGACCGTTTGGATTCGATCCATGATCGATACGAACATAATTCATATCGATCGTCCAATCGAGTCGGGATCGATCATAAATGTTCTTGAAGATGTACACAAGCTCTTGTGAAAATTTGGTGGCATTTGGACTTGTAGATTTTGAGTTATGATCGATGCAAATTTGGATTTCTTGAAGGCTGTTGAATTCGTATCGATGCTATTCGTATCCATAGCTTTGTATTGATGGCTCTGTACATGATGTATGATGATGTGGCACTTGCTTTTAGGATCGAACCACATTTTATGCCGAGCGACGGAGTCTATATTATGGATGTGCCTTGTTCGTATCGACCCAGTTTAGCCCTGTTCGTATCGATCAACACTGCTCTGTTCGTATTGATTGTCACTTCTCTATTTCATATCGATCAATATTAAGTGCATTTCGCACTGGTTCATCTCGTACTGTTCACATCGATCAGTGGCCGATCGATATGAGTGTAGTGTGTGTTGATGGATCGATACGAAGTAGCTGCTTTGTATGGTTTCGATGGATACGAAGTTGACATTGATTGATCGATACGAACAAGCCGGAGATGATGGATACAATGCAGTATAAGGAAGGATGGATAGAAGAATGCCTCTCTATATGAATACGAACTTGTGCTCCCTTGTTCGATACGAAGCCATGCGCATCTGATGGATTCGAGCAAGATTGATATGAAGGAGGTTTCTTCCTAGTTGCTTGATGGATACGAAGAGTGTGATCACCTGAGTTGCATCAATCATATTTTGAACATACGAATTCAGATTGATTTGAAATTTGGAATGTTGGATTTCCAAACTTTGTTTGTCATGCCATATCAATTGCATCTCGATCCGGACTCAGAAAAAATTTACCAGCATCTGTAGCGGACCTGTACATAACCATTCTTGGGGGGTGATCTGTCTTTGATTTCCAGTTAGTTCCTTGGTGTCATGGCATTGCCAAAAGGCGGGACAACATTTGCCCCTCAAAATACGTCTTGTGAGGACATGATGTGCTTTGAAAAGTTGTAATCTTTATTTTGAACAGTTTTATCTGACTCGCTTGAATGGTTGTTGTCTTCTCGTCGAAAGTTGTAACTTTTAATTGACCTTTATAGTGTAAATGAAGAATTGTTTACTGCTAATCGTTGTACTTCACATTGTTGTAACTGAGTGTTGCATGATAGTAATCTGTTGTTCGTTGTTGTGATTGTCACCAGGCGAGCATTCAATTCCTACGAATTTTAAAAATTGAATATCACTCAAACATACATGCACGTATGTTAGCTTGACTCTTGTTTATATTTGCACGCTCATAGGTTGTTGTCAAGTTCTTTATTTCTTCTTCAGATTGATTTTTGTATCGATCCTCTCCTGAATCAATGTGAAATTCGAGTTGTAGCAATGATCGATAGTCATTCTAAGTAACTTCTTTCGTATCGATCCTCTTCTGGATCGATCTGAGATGTTAGAATGCATGCTTCACATCGATGGCCATTGATACGAAATGGATTGTCCTTGGAGATGCTTTGTATCGGTGGATATGAAGCTTTGGGTCTTCGAACAGATGGATACGAAATTGATGTTTCGTATCGATGGAATTGAACGGTTCAAATATGATATTGTAGTGACTTTCGCATCAATGGGTTTCGTATCGATGGATACGAAATAGATGGTTGGTCATTGATGGATACGAAGTGCTAGGCTCCGGATCGCTTTGAGTTGATGGATATGAAGATCGTTCTACGTATTGATAGTATTTTGACCGTTTCTATTGGTTTTTTGCCACTAGGATACGAAATGTCTTTCTCTTGGTAACGAATCCATATAAATACCTTTTGTACTTAGACAAATTTTCCACTTTCCTTTATTTACACTTTCCAATTCATATCGATTTGAAAAGAGATAGAACTGTAGAAGCCTTCGTTTCCAAAACAATCAGCTTTTAATCCCTAAACCAATTACTTTAAACTAGGTAAACGATCGATTAAAGCCACTTAAAAATGACGAGGCTCAAGGCTTGATGCCATTTCATCCTAGGTAATGACCACTTTCGATGTTGTCGATTTAAGAATAGGGCTGGTGTGAGGTCGAGAAAGTAGTAATGGAGTTCTTGGAGGGTTGAGGAAGAAGAAGAGCTATCGATCGAGGCGATGGAGCCATTCACATCGATACGAGGCATGGGTGACAGCTATTTGGTGTCAATCTGAAAGGTGGGAGTTCATATCGATCTGGAATGATTGATGCGAAGTTGCTTACCTTTGATTATTACGAAGTGGAGCTGTCTGGGGTGATTGATATAAAGCCAAGGCTTCGAGGTCGATGTGAATGC
Organism: Allium cepa; assembly: GCA_030765085.1. Classification (NCBI taxonomy): domain Eukaryota; kingdom Viridiplantae; phylum Streptophyta; class Magnoliopsida; order Asparagales; family Amaryllidaceae; genus Allium; species Allium cepa. Next base: position 224,837,577 of record CM060943.1, on the reverse strand, counting down.
AGGCTCCGGGATCAATACGAATGCAGGCTTCAGGATCGATACAAAGGGCATCGACCTGGAATTATCGATACGAAGTCCACTACTCTAGACCGATACAAACGCAAGATTTGGTGGAACGATCCAAGTTGAACTTTAGTGATACGAACTAGTGGTCGATTGCTTACTTAAACATTTGACTCAGACGAGCTTTTGCATAACCAGATTTAACTACTAAGCTGTATATTTGACTGCCCTTCGAAGCTCGTCGATGGAACTGTAACTAGAAAAAACCTAACAAACTTTAACTCGGATCGCTCTAAAGTCTGGATGGCACGGTTGTGAAGGTCAGCGATGACAATCACTGCAGCTGAATTTCAAAGTCTTGTCGTTCGAACATTCCTTAAATTTTGTAGAATTTCTTAAGTATCATGTAGCACTGCACTGCACAACACATTCATGCACTTCACACTGGGGAACATACGGACTTCTTATCATCTAATGATGGTTTTTGATGAGTTGATTAATTATGGAATCTGCAAGTCCACGGTAGCAGTAGCTTCAAAGTTCACCTCCCTTAGTAAAAGAGATACTGGTCATCGCGGCCGAAGTTACAGATCTAGCTCCGAACGAGCTGCCAGGAGCCAGCTTTATCGGGAATCCGTAAGATTCTGTGCCGTCCAACATTTCCAAAGACATGTTAGGGAGGATATGCCTAAGACACGGTTTGCCATTGGATGACATCTTACTACCGAAACCGAATGACAGACCACATGCTCCCCTGGAAGGGTTTACTGCCTTTAATAGACATTCGTGCACAGCGGGGACTCTCCCTCCATTAAACCAATACGTTCGAGAGGAGCTAGCTTTCTTTGGAATCGCCCTATCACAATTACATCCGAATGGTTATGCATTACTGAATAGTTCATTCATCGTTTTCATGGAACATCTTTTTCGACCCCCAACCTCAGAAGAAGTCAGATATTTATTTAATGTCAAGAGTCGGGGTGACAATCTTTCATTCACGTTCCTGGAAGTAGTTAGGAACTGTAAGGTGGTGACGGGGTCTTGGACTAGGCTCAGCTATTTCAAGACAGAGTGGTTCTATGTTCGATTCCCTCTAGGGTTTGCCTGCCGATGGTTAGTTAGACGTAAGTGACACAATTCCTCCAGTAGTTTACGAGTTTTTTTGCAACCGATGCTGAGTCTAACATTTTCATTCCCTTACAACCGTAATTCCATGACCCGAAGGCTCTCATTTTAAAGACATAATACGAATTCTTCAGGAAGTGCCAATTGAAATGAGAGAAATCGATTCGGTGCTCACAAACAATTTTTTTGGATTGTTGGGCTTATCGATCAAAATCAGAGCATTAGACTCGAAGGGTCTGTCAGAGCAGTTTTGACAAAATAGGCCAAGTGTAGGGCGCCCAGGATTGTAATAGTTGAGGAAGGCGGTAGAGGGGAGACGCCCACTGATGACGAACCCGTAGCTGGGCCTTTAGACGGTTTTCAGGATTTAGAGGGAATGAGAAATGGCAAGGCAGTAGCACATAAGCATCATAAATCTTCAAGATGAAAATCCATAGTTATGTCTCTGCCAGTCTCCGATGTTCAAATTTCAGAGGCTCCTCCCTCGCAAGTGGAGAATCTTTTTAAAGGGCTTGCCAACATCCCAATTTCGGACTATGTGTCGCTCCAACACGACACCAGATTTGGAGGGCTTCAAAGTGCTTTAGACTTAAGCGAGACACTTCCTACAAGTGTGGCCGAAATATCCGGTTGGTCGGGGGGGTTAACACATGCATACACACTTCGCGGCACTACACGATTTCCAATCTTGAGTTGTCCACTTCTAGAGATCACTAACTCTGTTTTTCTTTTGCTTTTCAGATACAGTGACTAGGCAAGATTCTATGCTTGGAAGTCTCCGTTCAACATGCCAGTCATCGAGCTCGTATTATGAGTCCCGTCAGAGGAAGGCAGATAGAGACTGCGGTCGCGGTTATTCCAGCCAAGAAAGCTATGAGAGGGAGAGGGATAGAGATAGAGAATACAAACATCAATCCCGATCACGCTCTCCACCTCTTCGAGCCCCAACACAACCCTTCGGTCATGGAAGACAACTATTAGAGCCTCCATGTCAAAAACCATCTGCTCAAACCCCCAGGCCTGATTCACAATGCCGTAGAACTGAGGTCAAAACTCCTCATATCATTGAACAAGCCATTACCAAGCTCACTGGGAAGGGGCAATCAAAATTGCCCGGTTGAGAAAAGATTTTTCGAACATTTTCATCGACGGTTTTATCTACCATCCTCATTAAAGAAAATTCTGTCTAAGGCGGAACAAACGATGCATGAATACATTCATGACATTTATACCAATACAAGGAGTGGATGAAAGCTGCAGGTAAAGCGTCGGCGTTGGATTTTGAGCGAGCGAAAATAATTCAGAAGTTAGAGACCGACCTCACTAAGAAGGACTATATTATTCAAGTGCTCAATGATGAAGCCAAATCTTCTTGGCAATCTGAAATAGAGGCCACCAAGAAAGCTGACGAGGCAACTCAATCTATGTAAAGAATGCGAGAAACTCATTTCGTTTTGGTGGAGGAGATGGGCCACCGAAACACCACAGCTATAGCTGAAAGGGATGCTTCCTTGAAAGAACTCAACGAGCTTAAAGCCAAACTTTTCGAAATCATCAAGGATAAGGATGATGCAAATAAAGCAGCCCAGGAGGCGTGTGAACAGGATGTGGTGTTTCGGGGTGAACGGGATGTGGCATCACTTAAAATCTGGGAGGTTGAGGCCAAGGTTGAGGATGAAGTTAAAATGGTGGAGCCCAGGTTAGAGGCAGATATTGAAGATCTTCTTATCACTTATAATGCCAATGTTTTGAAGCATAGAAACATGATCTGGCTTGATAATTATCCAACACACCTGTTTAATGCTTGGGCCGATT